>JAXCGZ010019854.1:7500-12500 GCA_037179515.1 Halocaridina rubra
TATATATATATATATATATATTTATATATATATATATATATATATATATATATATATATATATATATATATATATATATATATATATATATATATATATATATATATATATATATATATATATATATATATATATATATATATATATATATATATATATATATATATATATATATATATGCAACTAATGCCATATCTAGAGAAAATCAGACTAATAGCTATTAACCTGCATGCTTTCAGACCGGAACTCTTTATGAATACTGCGCTGCTCAAAGTAACTAATAAAGTTTTACAATAATATAGATAAGAAAAAAGAATTATCTTCTTGTATCATTAGACTTATCAAAAGCCTCTGGCAGTGTAAGCCATGAAATTATTATTAATAAATGTACTAACTTAAATATTGACCCTACCTGGTTTAGAGAGTATCTAACTAACTGCAGACAGTCTATCCGTCTTAACAGCATTATCTCCACTTCAAAAAAATTCATCATATGGTGTTCCCCAGGGGTCAGGCCATGGTCTTATCCTCTTCACCATTTACGTAAATAATCTTTCTTATTTCATTATCAAATGTTTAGTTGCATAATATACAGATGACACTCAGCTACTCCTTAGTGGTGATATCAATAATCTCCCAGAGCTATTCTTAAGAGCAGAAAACACTCTTTCGATAATTAAAACCTGTTTTCAAGAAACTGGGCTGTTAATTAACGAAAGTAAAACACAATGCATGGTTAGTGGCTCAAGGTACCACATAGTGCAAATTCCAGAAAACGCAACAATTAATTTTTGCGGCAATATCATCACACTTAGCAAAGATGTTAAAAAGTTATAAATTCATTTTGATAACTACATATGATTTGATTCCCATATAGTCACCGTGGCTCAAGCGGTAGCGTCCGCGACTCTGAAGCGTCAGGTCGAGGGTTCGCACCCCGTCACGGTCTGAGGTTAGCAAGGGCATGCACTCAGGGTAACGATTACAACGGCCAAATCAAGTCCTTCGCAAGAAGGCAACCGTCCTAGCCCTTGGTAGAAAAGGGACTTCGTGACGTAAAACCGGAACAACAACAACAACAACAATACATAGAGTATGCAAAAAGGTAACAGAAACACTAATATAACTTATCACGTAAAAAAAAAACAAAAGGTTTGCACAAGTGTATGGGGAGCTACCAATAAGACTCATATAAACAGACTACAGAAGCTTATTAATTTTTCAGCTCGAGTTCCCCTGGGAGGAATAAGAATATGTCCACATTACATCAGCTCTCAAAAGAGTTTGGACGCTGTGGGCAGAAAACAAGATCGCCTATGTTATTTACATTTTCGCATGCACAATTTTGAACCATCACTATACTAAATGGATATGTAATTTCAATACAGCAGGTATATAAGAGAAACCAACACAAGTATAAATAGTGAGTTCTTTATTCAGAGAGCAAACACAGATTCAGGTTCACAGATGATTACTATTAGAGGGTCAACACTCTGGAAAAATATTCCAGAACATCCACAAAATTCATCCTCTATCACAGCTTTCAAAGGCAATAAATAGTTTTCTTTTGGAAAAATAATTACTGGTCACACGCTAATCAAACTTCATAATTTAATGCAATTTCACTTAACACTAACTATCCTATATGCAAATTGATATTGCCTTCTTTGATCTTTAAGTTAAGAACTTATTCTTAATATGGTGATGATGAACTTAACAAGTGTTATTATTTTTCTTTTATTATTGACATTATTGTTACCATTTTATTACGATTATTATTATAATATCTTTCCACTGTAGCAACTGTTGATTTTCTATGCAAGCTGTAAATCTGTTCACTTAGTATGACTGTTATATCTAGAGCAATGGTTCCCAAACTTTTCACTACCAAGGACCCCTTTTATTTAAATGATTTTTTCCCCGGACCCCAGGATACTGAAACGTCTGTCAACTTAACATGCTGCTTTAATAAACTAGCAACAAACTCCTCTTATCAGAAAACTAGATTAATTTCCGCAGAAAGACATATGTAAATGAATAAATGGGAAAATATATAAAAAATATAAAAAACAAATACAGAACAGAACAGAAAAAAATACTTTATCTTAATCTCATTAATGAGATGGGTGATGCTGTTTTGCTGCTACTATATTTTCAATTGCAGGTTCAATGGCAGATAGTTTTATGCGAAGATCAGGTTCCACATTCATCCTATTTCTGTATTTTAATTTTATGTAAATGAGCTGTGAGAAAGTCTGCTCGCATAAATACGTAGTAGGGAATGGCATTAGATATTTCAGGGCCTTGGTTGCCAGTTCTGGGTACTCATTTTTCAATAGTAACCAAAAGTCTGATAAATTGTAACGGCTGAAATGTGATCTTAGTGAAGTGTCACATGAAAGTTCAACAAGACTATTTTCCTCTTTTGCTGTTAATTCTTTTACATCTTGTACATTTACATGAAAAGGATCCCTAATCCACTTGTTATTACCATCATGAGGAGGAAAATAATCCCTAAAACTGATCTTTAAACCTTGCAAATGCTGAATAAAAAGGCTTCTTATTTCTTCAGAAATTTTTTCTTCAGAAGTTCCAAGAATGTCATAAAGTGTTGGAAAGGATTCAAACACACCACTATGCAGACGTTCAGACCACAATTCTAATTTCTTGATCATGGCTTCCACTTTATCTTCAACTTTAAAAATAGTTACGGATCTCCCTTGTAGGCTCAAATTTAGGTCATTCAAATAAGTAAAGATGTCAGACATGTATGCCACAATAGCTAGCCACGAAAAGTTATTAAACCATTCTCTCCCATGAAATGATTTATCATGAAGAAATAGTCTTATTTCATCACGCAACTCAAATATGCGGGTAAGTACTTTACCGCGGGACAGCCACCGCACTTGAGAATGCAAGAGCAGTTGTTCATGAGCGCTACCCATCTCCTCACAAAGAACACTACAAATACGAGAATTTCAGGGCTGAGCTTTTATGAAGTTAACTACTTTCACTACTTCATCTAGAGTCGTCTTCAATTTTTCTGGCATTTTCTTTGGTGCCAACGATTCTCTATGTATGCAGCAATGAGTCCACTTGACATTTGGTATTATAGCTTTAATTTTTGCCTTAAGTCCTTTGTACTTTCCTGACAATGCGGGAGCCCCATCAGTACTGACTCCTACACACTTTGACCATCCAATTTCATTAGCTATTATAAAATCATTCAAACTATTAAAAATAGACTTACCAGTTGTGTGTGTTGGCAATGACTGGCAAAAGAGAATATCTTCCTTAATTGTACCGTCAAATTCATATCGTATGTATGCAAGTAAATCAGCACTATTAGCAACATCTGAACTTTCATCTAATAGTAAAGAATAATACGGACTTTTAATCTCTCTCTTCACTAGTTGATTTTTAACACTGTCAGACATATCTTCTATTCGCCGCTTGACAGTGGTGTTTGACAATTAAATGAGATCAAAACTCTTTGATACTTTGTCTCCATGCATCCTAGAGGCTATTGCTTTGGCAGCAGGCAGAATTAGTTCCTCTGCTATTGTGTGTGGTTTTGCACTCTTTGCTATTAAGAGAAATATAAGAGAAACCAACACAAGTATAAATAGTGAGTTCTTTATTCAGAGAGCAAACACAGATTCAGGTTCACAGATGATTACTATTAGAGGGTCAACACTCTGGAAAAATATTCCAGAACATCTTAAAAATTCATCCCCTATCACAGCTTTCAAAGGCAATAAATAGTTTTCTTTTGGAAAAATAATTACTGGTCACACGCTAATCAAACTTCATAATTTAATGCAATTTCACTTAACGCTAACTATCCTATATGCAAATTGATATTGCCTTCTTTGATCTTTAAGTTAAGAACTTATTCTTAATATGGTGATGATGAACTTAACAAGTGTTATTATTTTTCTTTTATTATTGACATTATTGTTACCATTTTATTACGATTATTATTATAATATCTTTCCACTGTAGCAACTGTTGATTTTCTATGCAAGCTGTATATCTGTTCACTTAGTATGACTGTTATATCTAGAGCAATGGTTCCCAAACTTTTCACTACCAAGGACCCCTTTTATTTAAATGATTTTTTCCCCGGACCCCAGGATACTGAAACGTCTGTCAACTTAACATGCTGCTTTAATAAACTAGCAACAAACTCCTCTTATCAGAAAACTAGATTAATTTCCGCAGAAAGACATATGTAAATGAATAAATGGGAAAATATATAAAAAAATATAAAAAACAAATACAGAACAGAACAGAAAAAAATACTTTATCTTAATCTCATTAATGAGATGGGTGATGCTGTTTTGCTGCTACTATATTTTCAATTGCAGGTTCAATGGCAGATAGTTTTATGCGAAGATCAGGTTCCACATTCATCCTATTTCTGTATTTTAATTTTATGTAAATGAGCTGTGAGAAAGTCTGCTCGCATAAATACGTAGTAGGGAATGGCATTAGATATTTCAGGGCCTTGGTTGCCAGTTCTGGGTACTCATTTTTCAATAGTAACCAAAAGTCTGATAAATTGTAACGGCTGAAATGTGATCTTAGTGAAGTGTCACATGAAAGTTCAACAAGACTATTTTCCTCTTTTGCTGTTAATTCTTTTACATCTTGTACATTTACATGAAAAGGATCCCTAATCCACTTGTTATTACCATCATGAGGAGGAAAATAATCCCTAAAACTGATCTTTAAACCTTGCAAATGCTGAATAAAAAGGCTTCTTATTTCTTCAGAAATTTTTTCTTCAGAAGTTCCAAGAATGTCATAAAGTGTTGGAAAGGATTCAAACACACCACTATGCAGACGTTCAGACCACAATTCTAATTTCTTGATCATGGCTTCCACTTTATCTTCAACTTTAAAAATAGTTACGGATCTCCCTTGTAGGCTCAAATTTAGGTCATTCAAATAAGTAAAGATGTCAGACATGTATGCCACAATAGCTAGCCACGAAA
>JAXCGZ010019854.1:17500-27500 GCA_037179515.1 Halocaridina rubra
GAAAATGGAAGAGATTGGGATCAAAGCGTGGTCAGATTTACCAAGAGGGGAAAGCACAGAATGTGAGTAACTTGAAGTATTATAAGTAAGAAATAGGTCAAGAGTATTTGATGTATGTTGTGTCGATCAGGAGCACGAGTAGATGTTCGATAATCTGCTCAAGATCGTGAGAAATAGATATACACATGGCCTTATTCCTCTTTTCTAGGGGGTGGCCAAGCCATGAAACACGCAGTCACCATGATCCACACATATCTCAACCACTCCTATTAGCTCCTTGGGGATAAATTGTTGCCACAATTTCTCCCCCTTCCACCCTGCTTCTGTTACCCACAAGATATGCTGGCAAAGTTATTCTACAATGAGACTCGACAGCTGCAGCTGATTTACCCCAACCTCTTCATCACATGTCAACTTTCCTCACACCCGTCCATCACAGTTCACTGAGCTAGCAGATGCAAGAGATCCCTTTGGCCCAAGCCATGTATATGCAATCTCCCTCCACTCATTTCTATCTCTTGTACCCACTCCTCCCTGCTCAACTGACATTCCACGTGCATTCAATGCCTTTATCACACCATTTATCCATCTCATTCCCTCTTGACTTAACTCCAATCACTACTGCTCTTGACACTCTCTTCACTATTCACTCATCACTCATCCTTTACATATGTCCTAACTAACTCAACACTTCCTGATCTAACCTATCTGACATATTCCTTTCAACACCAATTTACTACCTGACATCCTCATTTCTTACTCTACATATTCTACATACACCAATCATACTTCTCAAACACATCATCTTTATTACTTTCAACTTGTTTCTTTCATCCTCTCTTGCATTCCAAGTCTCTCCCCCATACAATGTTCTCGGTATAATAGCACTTTCATATATCCTTCTCTTTGCATTCATTCCCAAATATCTATTTCTCATAGCATTTTTCAACCCACCTAGACATTTACTTGCTACCTTCATTCTATGACTTATCTCTGCATCTACCTGTCCTCTCCTTGATACATGCGGCCCCAAATACTTAAAGCTCTCAACCTCTTCAAGTAACGCCCCATTCACTCCTATATTTAATCTGCCAACATTAACACTCCTCGTTCATCTCATGACTTTAAATTTACCAATATTCACACGTAATTTCCTTCTTTCACACACATTATTAAACTCAGTCACCAAATGATTCAAATAATTTTCAGTATCAGCCACCAGTACAGTATTCATCCGTAAATAGCAACTAACTCAATTTCCACAACTTTTCATCCTCACCCAAAAGTTTCAAACCACTGTCTATTACTCTTTCATTTATTTCCCTTATCACTCCAGCAATATGCACATTAAACAACCATGGCAACATTACACAACCTCGACATAACCATACATTCACCTCAAACCAATCACCCATACCATTCCCAACACTCACGCATGCTCTACTATTCATGTACAAACTTTTCACCACATTCAACACACTTCCACTTTATTCCATACAGTCGCAACACACTCCACAACGCTTATCAATCAACCTTGTCATACGTTTTCTTTAAGTCTATAGAGCCCAAAAAGTGTTCCTACACACACACACACACACACACACACACACACACACACACACACACACACACACACACATACACTTGCAATCATACATACACATATATATATATATATATATATATATATATATATATATATATATATATATATATATATATATATATATATATATATATATATATATATATATATATATATATATATATATATATATATATATATATATCACATATATTCGGTTTTACGTCATGAACTACCTTTTCTACTAAGGGCTAGGACGGTTGCCTTCTTGTGAAGGACTTGTTTTGAGAGATATAATCACTACCCCGAGTGTATGCCTTCACTAACCTCAGTCCGTGATATGGCGGGAACCCTCGGCCTGCCAACTTGGAGTCGAAGACGCTACCATTTGCCACGGAGGCTATATATATATATATATATATATATATATATATATATATATATATATATATATATATATATATATATATATATATATATATAATATATATATATATATATATATATATATATATATATATATATATATATATATATATATATATATATATATATATATATATATATATATATATATATATATATTATCAAATAAGCACATTACATATGTGAAAACATGAATCATTTTTTACCCCGACCGGGACTCGAACCTAGGACTTATGATTACTAAGTCAAGGCGCTACCACTACACCACAGAAGGTTTTTAAAAGGAATCCAACCTAATAGCTTATATCTGCTATACTTAGGAATAAACGCATTCTAACTGAATGCCACTATGTTCATATTACAGATTCCCCAACCTCACTCGTGGCTTCATTTTAGCATTTAATTCAATTCCCAATCTCATTGGGGCCATGAAATTATCAAATAAGCACATTACATATGTGAAAACATGAATCATTTTTTACCCCGACCGGGACTCGAACCTAGGACTTATGATTACTAAGTCAAGGCGCTACCACTACACCACAGAAGGTTTTTAAAAGGAATCCAACCTTATAGCTTATATCTGCTATACTTAGGAATGAACGCATTCTAACTGAATGCCACTATGTTCATATTACAGATTCCCCAACCTCACTCGTGGCTTCATTTTAGCATTTAATTCAATTCCCAATCTCATTCGGGCCATAAAATTATCAAATAAGCACATTACATATGTGAAAACATGAATCATTTTTTACCCCGACCGGGACTCGAACCAAGGACTTATGATTACTAAGTCAAGGCGCTACCACTACACCACAGAAGGTTTTTAAAAGGAATCCAACCTTATAGCTTATATCTGCAATACTTAGGAATGAACGCATTCTAACTGAATGCAACTATGTTCATATTACAGATTCCCCAACCTCACTCGTGGCTTCATTTTAGCATTTAATTCAATTCCCAATCTTCATGGCCCGAATGAGATTGGGAATTGAATTAAATGTTAAAATGAAGCCACGAGTGAGGTTGGGGAATCTGTAATATGAACATAGTGGCATTCAGTTAGAATGAGTTCATTCCTACGTATAGCAGATATAAGCTATAAGGTTGGATTCCTTTTAAAAACCTTCTGTGGTGTAGTGGTAGCACCTTGACTTAGTAATCATAAGTCCTTGGTTCGAGTCCCGGTCGGGGTAAAAAATGATTCATGTTTTCACATATGTAATGTGCTTATTTGATAATTTCATGGCCCGAATGAGATTGGGAATTGAATTAAATGCTAAAATGAAGCCACGAGTGAGGTTGGGGAATCTGTAATATGAACATAGTGGCATTCAGTTAGAATGCGTTCATTCCTAAGTATAGCAGAAATAAGCTATAAGGTTGGATTCCTTTTAAAAACCTTTTGTGGTGTAGTGGTAGCGCCTTGACTTAGTAATCATAAGTCCTAGGTTCGAGTCCCGGTCGGGGTAAAAAATGGTTCATGTTTTCACATATGTAATGTGCTTATTTGATAATTTCATGGCCCGAATGAGATTGGGAATTTAATTAAATGCTAAAATGAAGCCACGAGTGAGGTTGGGGAATCTGTAATATGAACATAGTGGCATTCAGTTAAAATGCGTTCATTCCTAAGTATAGCAGATATTAGCTATAAGGTTGGATTCCTTTTAAAAACCTTCTGTGGTGTAGTGGTAGCGCCTTGACTTAGTAATCATAAGTCCTAGGGTCGAGTCCCGGTTGGGGTAAAAAATGATTCATATATATATATATATATATATATATATATATATATATATATATATATATATATATATATATATATATATATATATATATGTGATTACCTAATTGTGATTACCTAATTGTGTTTACGGGAATGAGCCCAATGCTCGTATCTTCCCGTCTCCTGATCGGTTCCATTTTAGACTTAGTGATACTTATCATACCTGTCCTTAAAACTATGGATTGAGATAGCATTAACTATCTCCTCGCTTAGCCAATTCCAATTATCAACTACTCTTACACTGAAAAAGTATTTCCTTACATCCTGCAAAGAAGTTTTCTTACGAAGCATCAAACTATGACCTCTAGTTCTAGAGCCAGCCATATCAAAATATCGATCCCTACCCACTCTATCATAACCATGAAGGAATTTATAGACTCACCATATCCCCCCTCACTCTTCTAGCTTCGAGTGATGGTAAGTCTAATTCCCTCAGCCTCTCATCATAACTGAGATTGCGTATTTCTGGCACCAGTTTCGTGGCATGTCTTTGAACTTTTTCAAGCTTAGCTATGAGCTTTTTCAAGTGCGGATTCCAAAAGGGGGCTGCATATTCGAGCTTTGGCCTCACATAGGTTACATAAATATTTCTGAACATTTCCTTGTCCATGTGCCTGAAGGCTACCCTTACATTTGATAAGAATGCATATGCTGCCCTTACTATGCCATTTATATGTATTTCTGGAGACAAATCTGCCAGTATGTTTACTCCTAGATCTCTCTCATTTTCTGTCTCTTGAAGTTGTATTCCAGCCACCGAGTAGTCAAGCGTGGCCCTTCTTGCACTTGTACCCATTCTCATTACCTTACATTTTGAAGTATTGAATTTCATTAGCCACTTTTCTGACCACTCATGCAGATTATTTAGATCCTCCTCAAGTTCTCTACCATTGTTCTCGTTTTTTACTTTCTTCACAATCTTTGCATCATCTGCAAACATATTCATGAATGAATTTACAGACTCTGGTAGGTCATTTACATATACAAGGAACAAAAGTGGCCCTAAACCTGAACCTTGTGGAACTCCACTACTAACTCCTCTCCATTCAGACACTGAGTGTCTTACTCTAACCCTCTGCTCCCTTCCTTCTAAGTAAGTTTTTATCCATTCCAAAACATTTCCACCTATTCTAGCCATTGATTGCAGCTTCCTAATAAGTCTCCCATGTGGAACAGTGTCAAACGCTTTCTGGAAGTCTAGGAATATGCAATCTGCCCAGCCCTCTCTTTCCTGTAAGATTTGGCTTACCTCATCATAAAATTCTAATAAGTTTGTTACTGTTGGTCTACCTTCTCGTAAGCCATGTTGCCTCACTGACAAAAAGTTGAAGGATTCCAAGTGAAGAGAGATATGTTTCCTTAGTAGTTTCTCCATAACTTTGCAAACTATGCTGGTCAAGGAAACTGGTCTATAGTTCAGAGCCGTATCCCTCCTTCTTCTTTTTGAAGATAGGTATCACATTTGCTTGTTTCCAGCATCTTGGAATCTCCCCCGACTCCAGTGACTCCTTAAATATGATACTTAGTGCCACTGATATTGTGTTTGCGCATTTTTTAAGCACATGAGGGGATATTTCATCAGGACCTGTAGCTTTATGAACATCTACATCCATCAGCGCTTTGCATACCTCTGTGGCTGTAAGGTTGATGTTCTCTAATACTGGCCCTTGAGCTTCTATCACTGCAATCTGAGGGGGTGGGGTATTTTCTACTGTAAATACTGACTGAAACTCCTTGTTCAATTCTTTGCAGATCTCTTCATCCGTCTCAGTGATGCTTCCATCCGCTCTCTTTAGCCTTAAAACCTGTTCTTTTACCTTCAGTTTTCCTCTGATATAGATGTGGAAAAGCTTGGGATTTTCTTTAGCCTTCCTGGTGATGTCCCTCTCATAGTCTCTCTCTGCCTCTCTCCTTTTTCTTAGGTAGTCATTTCTTGCTCTTTTGTAGGTTTGCCAGGCATTTATGCTTTTTCTCCTCCTATACCTTTTCCAGCATTTGTCTCTCCTCTCCTTAGCTCTTTTACACCCATTATCGAACCATTTCTCTCTGGCATGAATTACACCTACTTTGGTGACAGGTATGCAGCAATCTACTATCTTCCCATATTTCTCACAAAAGAGTGTGTGTGTGTGTGTGTGTGTGTGTGTGTGTGTGTGTGTGTGTGTGTGTGTGTGTGTGTGTGTGAGTGTGTGTGCATTTGTATATCCTATGTAACTTATACCACTCCCAGAGTGGTCAATGAAGTCGGATGGCCAGCAGTTGACCAGATTATTGTGGAAATGGTGTCTTTGTATATTATGATGGTGATGAGGTTTTAAGAGAATTTGAAGGTATGATGACTCCTAGAATGTCTAGATCCCTAAAGTAATACTAGGCACTGTCGGCTTCAGTACTTGCTGGGAAAATCTGAAGTAAAAAGTTTGATAAAAGAATTACGAATTTATGAGCTCCACGCAGTGACAGGCATGAAGATGATGAAAATGACTTCCATGATTAGTTGGATCAAACATTACGACAGCGCAGGACTCAGAAGATAGCAATTGTTATGGGTTATTTAAAGTTGGATGTAGGCTGTAAAGGAGAAGTTTAGGAGCTGTTTGTCTTGAAAGAACAGATGATAAGAGTAAGAGATTGGTAACTCTGTACATCGACTGCCGGCAAATGTTGATGTATGCATAGATCAGACATCATTCACGTTAACGTTGGACATGGAAATTACATGGAGATAGAGCATGAAATCAAATAAAATACTTTGCCACTAATAGAAGCTTCAGAATAGTAGTTACATAAGTGAAGACATATGAGGGGTCAGACTGTGAGTTTGATTATGTTCAAGTGATTGCAGACATCAGGGTTGGAATAAAGTAAGTAACAAGGGAAGAAGTTAAACCAAGGAAAGATGTACAGGTTTTAAGAAAAAGTGAAGAATTACTGCAGAGGTACATACCGGCAGTGAAAAAAGTAGGAAAGAGATGTAAGAGTAATGAACGCAATGAGATTGATCCTGGGTATCAATGGCAGAGGCTAAGTGACGCAATTCACGAAGGCAATCAACACTTACTACTAGAAAGGAAAATAAGATAAAGCAGGTTAATTGATGAAATAGTTGATTTGGGTGGTAAAGAGGAGCTGCTAAAGGCCGAATTAACAATGAATACTGATAACTAAAGAGATAAATTAAGAATAAGTTTATAGAAAAACTGCAGAAGTTGTTTGATGAACAATGTAAAGAAATAAAAGGTTATTAAAAGTGATATTCTAGAATTCTGTATGATATGATTTATGAAATAACAAGGAAAAGAAATAATCATTGATGTGCAATTAAATACAAAGATGGTAAGGTAGTATGGAAAAATAATAGTTAAAGTATGCTGGGATGGATATAAAAGGGAACGTTTTGACGATGCCAGACAGGAAGAGGAGGAGGAGAAGTTGAATCTTGTGCATCAAAAAACGAGAAGAAATAGTGGAGGGAGAGATGAAAGATGAAGAGGTCAAAGAAGTCTGGAGAGAATGGACTTATGGTCGCAATATTGGAGGCTTTGGAGATTGTGAAAATGAAACAAAAATACAGTTTAGATAAACAAATATATAATGAGGGTATAATATATTATAACATGTGAAATTCAGATTAGTATTACTTTATCACAGAAAAGCAGAATTCTAGTATGCAAAAGGTACAGTATTATTAGTATAAGGAACCAAATAACAATAATGATGCTATGTATTATAATGAATGGAATAAGTAATAAAGTGAGAGAGCGAGTGTCTTGACAGACGTATGGTTTCATTTAGGGAAAGGGAATAACTGCCATGTTTGTGTTGTAAACAATTCTGGAAAGAGTAACTGAGAAATGAGGAGAGGTCTTCCTTTGTTTTATGGACTATATAAAGGCTTTTGATAAGATAAGGCATGAGGAATTGATGAGGATGCTAGATAGTTTAGATTTAGATGAAATGAGTTGACAATAAAGAAATCTAAGCTGGAAACAAAAATGCAACAGTGAGTGCAGGGAGTGAAAACAGTCAGGTAAAAAACAGGGGCATACGACAGGGATGTGCTATGTCCCCTGATCTGGTTAATATCTATGGCAAGAGTTCTTAAACTTTTTCCGCTTAAGTACCCATCGATCTATAAAACCATCTATCCGTATCGCAATTAATCTGACTCTGAATATGGAACTGTAATGATAGTAAGACTAATTCAGTATACATTGGTACTAGAATGGAAATGTAAAACGAAGTATTTAAGTTATAATGACTTTATTAAGCAGTAGCATCGACATTACAAGCAATTTAGAATACATCATACTACACATCCAGGAATGAAACTCTACTATAGTGTAGTCACTCTACTGCTGACAAGCATTGAATATATGTTTAAAATTAATTTTTGTGAGCCATCTTGGTACCCCTGGAAAACTTCCTCTAAATCCCTGGTGGTTCACGAACCCCTGTTCGAGAATCGCTGCTCTATGAGGAGATGGTATTGAGGGAGCTGCAGGAATTTAAGGGAATTAAATGTGAAGGTTATATCTAACCATATTTAGTTTGCATATTATACGGTGTTAGTCTCAGGCTCTATAGAAAAATTGTAATATCTGTTGGATGTGACGGTAAGGGTGAGAGAGGACAAAGGGTTGACTGTTAATAATAACACGACCAAGGTATTGGTGGCATCAAAGGCAATTTCAAAAAGACGGAAAATTGAAGAGAGAGAGAGAGAGAGAGAGAGAGAGAGAGAGAGAGAGAGAGAGAGAGAGAGAGAGAGAGAGAGAGAGAGAAGAATATAATATGTGTCAAGATTTTCTTATCTAGGGAGCCTGATAACAAAAGACTATGGATATGAAAAAGAATTTAGAACGATTATTAGTTTTGCAAAGAGTGCATTTAAGAGGATGAAAGATTTCCTGTCGAATAGAAAGTTGTCCACTGAAATTAGAAGACAGGCAACAAGACCAATTATAAGGTCTACATTGCTGTAAGGACGTGAAACTTTGGTGGTGAAAGGAAAGTGCAGGGAAGTTTGGATGCAGTTGGAATGTGGATATAGAGAAGAATTTTGAAGATTCCATGGACAACAAGGAGAACAAATGCAAATAAGCTGAGGTAGATGTGAGAGGAGTGGGAATTGATGACTCCACTAAAAAGATGCCAGATGAGATTTCTAGGACATGTGATGAGTAGGAACGACATGGCGTCTGTGATGTTGCATGGAATAGTAGAGGGTAAAAGAGCAAGTTCAATAAAAATAGAGAAATATGTGAATGGTGTGATGAGAGTGCCTAGAGGACATCTTAAGCCCATTAGCCCCGAGCCTCTGGAATTTTCTGCACAGACGATTCTATGGTTTAGAAGTAATATTAACCAATATTAATGATAAAGAGTGTTAATTATCACAATTACTTAGCCCGATTGTTGCTATTGGTATCAATATTTTGCCCATCTCTCTCTCTCTCTCTCTCTCTCTCTCTCTCTCTCTCTCTCTCTCTCTCTCTCTCTCTCTCTCTCTTTCGATAAAGGAAGGGAGGAAAAGGAGTAAAAAAGAAAATGAGGGAAAGAGATACAGGTGATAGAATTTTGTACGTCTGGCTCGGGAGTCCCTCAGCCAGAAAGGAGAGTGACAAACTGTCAAATAGTTATCAAAGCGTTGTAGGTTGCTTCTCTTCTTTCGTTCTCTCTATCCTTTATATATTCCATAATATTAGAAAGGAAGACGATTTCAGTCCCATTTTAGCTTAGGAATAGTATTTGGTTTATATCATATTTCTTGATAATAACAATTCCTTAACAACAAGTGTTATAAAAAAAAAAGTTTTAAACAGATAAAAATATCTTAATATGGTTCATGAATAACACGGGTTGTAGGTATTATGGTTAAGCCTGCAAAGCTTGTAGTTATTAAAACACGAAATCCAGTGACACGCCATGGTTGCCGAAGAATAAGTGGATATGGTGCACTGATGATGAGTCGATCATAATTGTGTGTGTATATATATATATATATATATATATATATATATATATATATATATATATATATATATATATATATATATATATATATATATATATATATATATATATATATATATATATATATATATATATATATATATATATATATATATATATATATATATATATATATATATATATATATATATATATATATATATATATATAATATATATATATAT
>JAXCGZ010019855.1:7500-12500 GCA_037179515.1 Halocaridina rubra
GGACACCCTGTAGAGAAAGAAAATAAGAAAGCCATACAGAAGAAGCAAATAGGAAAAAAATTCCCTTCTAGAAGTCTTCGTATCAATCAACATAATGTTGTTTTACTTTTGATTATTCTGACTGAAACGGAAATGAGAGCAATAAAATGAAATTAATTATCCATAATCATATTGACAGACTACTCTCTCATCCCGATGCTCTCAATTACTATTCCGCTGATAATGACAGCAATGAATAACCAACAGACTTTTGCCTCTAATATGAAGATGATTTTATATTTGTTTGGTTGTGGAAAATTTCCGCGATTTACCGATTTCGATATAATTTTTAAAAGTATTTATATTCTAGAGAAAATATATTATTTTTTATGAAGATTACATTAAAAAAAACTTTAAGTGAATGAACACTAGAATTTAGTCATAAAATAAAGATATATTTACATGTACTTCATTTCAAATATAATGTTATTTTGATAATAGCCATGAATAGAAATAATATATTATTTTGACTTATTCCCCTTAGAACTTCAATACTTTTTAAAGCAAGCAAAGATAAGATAATATATTTTTGACACTAAATGAGAATGAATTTGTGTTTTCTTGTGACTTACTTTTATTACATAGTCACTTTAATGTTAATTATCAATATTTGGATTTATTTTTTTCTAAAGATGTTGCATTTTAAGCGACAAGAAATTTCTGTAATATTTATTCAGAAAATTTTCATGATTTTGACGGGAGAATGGGCTATAATATTTAGTCTCAAAATTGCAACCTTTTTTAATTTTATATGAAAATCTTCAATATACATATATAGAATAATACTTTGAGACAGAATATAATTATCATCAAGAAATAAAGCCTAATATTTCTATTAGAATTACATTTCCAAAAATAATACATTAAAATCAGAAGACCACAGACAATAGATAAACTAATTTAATTATTATTATATTGAGAATATTTTAATTTAATAGTAATATTTATATTAGTCAGCTATTAGGACAAACAGGGAATACAAAACAAATATTTCTTCTCCCCCTCTAAAATGAGATTAATATAAGTACAATTTATCTATATCTACAGTAGAAATAACAGCAGCAACAATAATGATAATAATAATAATAATAATAATAATAATAATAATAATAATAATAATAATAATAATAATAATAATAATAATAATAATAATAATAATAATAATAATAATAATAATAATAATAACAATAATAACAATAATAATAGTAATAATAATAATAATAATAATAATAATAATAATAATAATAATAATAATAATAATAATAATAATAATAATAATAATAATAATAATAATAATAATAATAAATAATAATAATAATAATAATAATAATAATAATAATAATAATAATAATAATAATAATAATAATAATAACAATAATAATAATAATAATTAAAATAGCAATTATAATAATAATAATAAAAATAATAATAATAATAATAATAATAATCATAATAATAATAATAATAATAATAATAATAATAATAATAATAATAATAATAATAATAATAATAATAGTAATAATAATAATAATAATAATAATAATAATAATAATAATAATAATAATAATAATAATAATAATAATAATAATAATAATAATAATAATAATAATAATAATAATAATAATAATAATAATAATCTTCACTTCATTATCTATTTACTTATCTACTGTTAGTTCACGACTTCTAATCGTCAGTTTAGAAACTTTATTTTTTTTCAAAGAAAAAAAAATTACCATATGGAAGGGAGGGGAAAGGAGGAGAGGGTTGAATGATGTACTTTAAATGACTGCCTTCTACAGTGCAATATCCGGACTGCATTCTCCAGTGAATTCCCTTACTAAATTCTTCCATCATGCACATCCCTTCTGATCTTCGTATTATGCACTACCATGTTGCACTTCCAATTGTCTAGCAGATATTTTAATAAAATAAACACTTTATTTTTATCAGGAATATATTTTCACATTTAAAAATGAGCTAATGGGACTATATATATATATATATATATATATATATATATATATATATATATATATATATATATATATATATATATATATATATATATATATATATATATATATATATATATATATATATATATATATATATATATATATATATATGCTCATTATCAAGCATCCAACTCGTGCTCCCGATCGTTTCTACCATGAATCTACCACCCTTGACCTATTCTTTACTTTTAATCCTTGAAACTATTCTTATTCTGGACTTTCCCCTCTTGGTAAATTTGACCACTCGAATCTCAGTATCTATTTCTGCTCCCCTTTCCTCCATACCTCCTACTCAACGTAACTTTTTTTTTTTTTTACTTCCCGTGGGATGGGGCATACCAATCACATCAAGCTTCCAATTCTGATTTAACTCACTCTGCTTTTATTACAGTTAGGAATCGTTGCACTGCTGAGACTCGAAGATCTAAAACTTCCTTTTTAACTAAGAAAGTTCTTGCCCTTTAACTTTTCTCCCATTGATAAATATTTATGGTCCCTATCCAAAAACCTCTCCAAAAATTTCTGTGACTCACTTTCCCCCTCTCATTCGTCCTGCTTGCTCTCCCACCGGTAAAACCACTCTCTTTGGCTTTCATTTTACTGCCAACTCTTCTCGCACTTGTTTTTTTATGAGTGTGATTCCGGAACAGGCAAGAAAACTGCCTTCATCAGGCACGACCACGAAGAAAACATCAAGACGAAGCTGAAGTGGAAGATTAAGACCTTGGCAGAAATAAGGAAATGATACCCAATACTTAAAGAATAGGTTGAAAAAAATAATCTAAGTATTGAGGAAGTAAGGGTATGGCAGGATTAGGCCCTGAGATGATAATAGATCCGCTTTTTAAAAATAAGATAGGTTATAAGAATTAGGAGAAACAGAATGAGGAAGAAAGCTCCAGAGTCTGAAACCCAGCTGTCTAGCCATGCTTCCTAACTCATGCCAAATATCCTATAATATCCTGTTTTCTCATTTCTGTTCCAAAGGTGGGGTCCGTGTCTATTGTAACGCTTACACTTATATTGCAAGGTTCGTGGATATTAAATCTACTGACTTTAATGTTCTCTGGCTGAAGATCTATCTCTTCACCACCACTATATTTCTTTGCTTCTGCTACTGCTCTTCAAACTTCATTGAATTTATGTCTTTCTCTGAATATCTGTCCTCTTGCAAGGAGTCTTTTCCATCTTCACACCCACATACTGAATATATGCAGACTTCAATGTACACCACAGTAAATAGCTTCACTCATCTCAGACTGATGTGGAAGTGACACCCTTTGCTTTCCGTATTACTCACGACATGGGGGAGGTTATTAAACATCCTACTTGTGTTCCCGATCACCATGAACATGCAGCTAATTCTTTTGACCTATTTTCTTATCATTAAACCTTCCAACAACTCTTATCTTGTTCTTTCCCCTCTTGGAAAATCTGACCACTCTTTGATCTAAATCTCCTCCATTTTTGTTTCCCCTCCATCAACTCCTCATTCTCAGCGACGCCCTACTTTGAACATACCAAATGCAACAATTTGCGTCACTTTCCCTTTGACTTCCCAAAGGATGATTACTACTCTTGGACCAGCAACCCTGATCAGGTACCCCTAACGGCAAAGAGATCATAACCGTGGAAATGGGGGCGTTCATTCCCTCCTCTATGAAAACTTTTTCTCATGCTAAGCCTTGGTGTAATCAAGCATGCTCCATCACTATTCAGGCCAGGAATCAGGTATGCCGGTCGAACCAAGCCTCTCCTTCTGAGTTACCTAGCTCTGCTTTTATTACAGCTAAGGATCGTGGGACTGCTCACATTCGAAGGTCTAAATGTTCCTTTTTAAGAGGAAATATTGATGACCTTAACTCCTTCTGGTACTTAGTCAAAAACCTCTTCAAAAACTTCAGTAGCTCAAGCTTTCCCCCTCACATTCGTCCTCATAGTTCACCTGTTGCTCGAACGTTACCCCTTTCTAACCCTATATTATCCCTAATTCATTCTTAACTCAAGGTCCATTAGGCTCTTTGCTCTCTAAAGACAAACAGAGCATCCGTACCAGATGGTGTTCCTGCGAGGTTCCTTAAGGAGTTTGGCTCCCGTGCTTTTGCAGTCATTTTTGCCTCATTCTCTAAATCAGTATATATTCTTCTTCTTGAGAGCATTCTTTAATTCAACCTTTTCCTAAGAAGAATAACCCCTTCATTCATTCCAACTTTCGTTCTTTTAATCTTCTTCTTCTTCCTCTATTTGCGTTCCCATTTTCATATGGGGTCGCATCTCTTCACTAGTCGTCTCCACTGGTTCCGGTCCATCACTTGCTCCTCCTCCAGCTGTCTTTCTCTGAGATCCTCCTTCAGTCGGTCCTTCCACCGTAGTTTAGGTCTTCCTCGTCTACGTCTGCCCCCCACGTCCATCTCCATCACTCTCACACCCACGTAGTCTTCTTCTCTCCTCTTCACATGACCGAACCACTGTAATCTCCTCTCCTGCGCTTTCGCCGACGCCTCCACCACCTTCACTGTACCTCTGATCTGGTCATTTCGTATCCTGTCCTCCCTCGTCACCCCACACATCCACCTCAGCATTCTCATTTCTGCGACATCTATCTTCCTTTCTTGAACCTTTTAATATATATATATATATATATATATATATATATATATATATATATATATATATATATATATATATATATATATATTATATATATTATATATATATATATATATATAATGATTGTGATACCAGGACGGGCCAAAAAAAAAAAAAAATCTACACTCATCGAGCCTGGACACGAAGAAAACATAGAGAGAAACAGATATGGGGAGTATATTGTGACTTGTTAGATGTGAAGGGATAATAAGACATGTGTAACGAATATCCAAGAATATTCGGTATTAATGTAGGCATAGAAAGTGAACATTATATATATATATATATATATATATA
>JAXCGZ010019855.1:15000-22500 GCA_037179515.1 Halocaridina rubra
TTATTATAATTATTATTATTATTATTATTATTATTATTATTATTATTATTATTATTATTATTATTAAAACTTATAATAATAATAGTGATAATAATAATAATAATAATACTTATAATAATAATAATAATAATAGTGATAATAATAATAATGGTAACAATTTTGTTTAATATTAACTATAACCTCACAAAAACATGACAAGAAATAATATATATTAAAAAAAAAAAAAAACGATCCGAAAATCCCAAAGATTATGAGTTATATTTTCGCAGCAGAGAACCTTTATGAGAATGAAATTATTTAGTATCGTTAATCCGATAATAAAGAAGCCGATGGAAAGCACCTGTTTCATTCCTTGACAGAGGTGTCACCTGAATGAGTAATGCACACTGTGATGTCCTTGCTTGATGCGTTACAAGTACCAAATGGAAAAATAACGAGAAAACATTTGGAGAACATGTAAGCTACACGTGGTACGTAGTTTACCATATTTTTACCTTTTGATACTGAGGGTACTAAGACTATTTTTAGAGGTTATCTTATTTATTCGTTATTGTCGATTCTCGGTTTTTGCACAATTTTGTTTTAATCGAATTTCAAAGATATAGTTAGAGAGAGACTTTTAAACGACTTTCAGCTCTTGTGCTCTTTCACTTTTGTTGACTCTCTGCTTTCGTATACAATCTCTTTTCGTAAAATTTGGCGTAAAATAAAAATGAAATAAGAGCTTTCATACACTTTTGCTCTATTTGAATTTCAGAACTTTTATGAATTTCCATTTTCGTCGACTTTCTCTTACTCTCGTTTTTTGTTCACTTAAAATTTTCGCACATTTTTGTATTATTCGAAAATATGATCTCTCGTAAATTACCGCTTTAAATACTATCGCTTTATAATATTTTTCTTTATGAGAGAGTAAATACCAAACAGATTATGAAAACTTTTTTTCCTAGTGAGATATTTGGGTCATTGCGACAACTTAAATCGACATTCAGCACTTATATAAAGTTCGAATTTTTTTTTTATATTTATATAATTCCTTTATGAAAGACTTTCTTGGAGGTGGAGAAATGTAAGAGGATAAAGTATTTTTGAAAAAGATTTTATGTCAGTGAAAATCCCACGGAATTTCTTATAACTTATTTATGACCCCTTGTCACACAAGATCATAGCCGTTTTTCGGTCCTGACACGTTCAGTTTCGTTTTAAAGATTTTAACTTCACAATAATTAGAATCTTCCATAGCATAATGCAATGCTGAAAATTATTTGACGGAGGTAATAATTCCATAGCAGACTATACAATTGATCTCCAAACCTTTGTCAAATGAGATGATAAAAGTAATTCAAAAGACGATCAACAGTAATTAGTCAAAATATCATCTATTTTCTTAAGGTTTGGGCAATCGTTTATTTAAATATTCTTTTTCTTACATTTCTTAATCAAATAGGGGAATAGTTACAGGGCCCAATAACTACATATCTCTTTTAACACTTGAAAAAATACCTCGGAATTCATCAAAACCTATTTCCGAACTCTTGTTAAACAAGACCTTCAAAGCTGATTGCAAATCTTTCACTTTGTTTTCACTCAGTACACTAGTATATATGACCCCGATAATCTTTCCAGGGCTTAATTACCTCATCAGACAATTTTGGACACGATCTGATGGAAGCAAAAACTATCATCGAACATGGTCGCTTTCGCTCTCCTGCTGAAGATATAAAGAGTTGGAGAGCAAAAGCAAACATTTAGAATAAATAAAGACTGTTAATAAATATCAGTAACAATAAATAACAATAATAGCCAGAGATGGGAAGCAAGTGATTATTTCAGTATTTGAAAACGAAACCCGCTGTAGTTTAGATGTGGTTACTAATTACTATACAATATTAAGCTTCCGCTTTTCACTGGAGTTATTCTCAAGATCCTGAGGTTGTCTCCTGTTGCAGCTCTCCTCCGGCAGTGGGAAGGGAACGATACATCGAGAGAGAGCACCGGGAGTTTAAAGTGGAGAGCGAACGTTAGATGCCCTACAGGCAATGAGTGAACACATACAATAATCAACAACAAAAACAAATTCGAATACGAAAATAATAATAATAATAATAATAATAATAATAATAATAATAATAATAATAATAATAATAATAATAATAATAATAATAATAATAATAATAATAATAATAATAATAATAATAATAGCATAAAAGAATGGAATGCTTTATGTCACTATTACATATTATTTGGTTAAGGTTAGATGTAACTGGATGGAAGCAGTTCTCCAATAATTTTAGTTTTACGATTCATTACAGAATTTGAAAACAAAGTAATAGCGCCATTCATTTCGCCATGCAGAATAACAAATGGAAATAATTCGGGCAATTTGCCTTAGTAAAAGTGAACACTCCCTTTAAAAAAATCAATAAACCCAAAAGCTCAGTCGTATCTTGGTAAACAAAAATCCATGATTATTTAATAGAAATAAATAGATGTAAATATGCAATTATGCACGACTTATTAATTCGCCATGTATATTACAGCAAAAAGGACAGAAAAATATATTTGGTCACAAGGATCAAACTTCAAAAAATCTAGAAACCTAATATAAGGTAATCATATCTATTCTCTAAATTAATGCTTTAATGCAATATAAAATCTGGACTTTTATGTTGTAATTCTAGAAAGAAAAACTTTAAAATTGTCAACCACCAACGACTCCCTTTGCCCACCACGGGACACGAGGTTTCGTACACAGGCGTTTCGTACATAGAAATAAAAACGAGGTTTCGTACAGAGAACGACGTTTCGTATATAAAATCGGACAAGGTTTCGTACATAGATTTTTTTTTCAGAAATTGATAATGAACCAATTCAGTAATTCTTGCTAATAGAGTGTTACTTGCTCCAATCTCTAATGTATTTGGTATACTAGTGCAAGAGGCCCATTTTGGGGGTTCTCAAAACGTTAAAAGAAAAAAATCCAAAGTCAAATATCAATTAAAAAGTTATTTTATTTTAAAATATACATATAAACATATAAATAATTATTTACATAATTATTTACAAAAACCTATATTTAGGTTAGGTTAGGTTAGGTTAGGTTAGGATTAATATATAGCGACGTTAATTGCTAAATAAACGGCCCTTAATCTTTCACATCAAAGATATCAAAATCTTTAGATCTCCTGTGCTAATTATCAGTCACAGTTGAAACATAATTAAAGTGTAAGATTAATCAGGATTTGAAAAATGAAATATATAGGTAAGTATTAATACTAATATATGCATCTAGAATTAATCTAAATAAAAATAACAAGACAAAAGATAAAGACAAACTAAAATGCACTTTACTGCCAAAATATACGCCGAAATACCCAACAACACCCCCATTTTTTCACATCGGAAAAACTAACAGGTCCGACCAGTAGTTAACATAATTTATGCGCAAAATCAAGTGACATACTAAAATGGAGTTTTTTGATAAACAGCTAATAATATCGTGGCCTTTTATTTCCTAAGCAAAAGTTCAATTTATTGAATTTTTCTATTGTACGAAATCTCGTTCTCTATTGTATGAAACTTTTTTTTTTTTCTTTCTTTTTACGAAACCTCGTTTTGTTTATATAAGAAACGCCGAAACATCGTGTAGCCACCCACCACAACAACCCTATCACTTTCCAATTCAGTTAAATATAATCCATGGGTTCTCAAGTACAAACTGAAAAACAAAAAAGCTTACAAGTTGTCAATACACAAAGCAAATCGTAGTATAAAGACCAAAAACAAAATTGTTACAAATCAAAACTTTATGAGCCTAAACAATAACGATCTAATTTAGCCTATCATTCACTAACCTAGGTGTGTAAGTAATATAGCTGCCAAACCAGTACACACTTATAAAACTAACCTTAAAAAGTATATTTTAAACTAACCATAATTTGTCTAATAAGGTGCGTCTCTAAATAACCAAAAGTATATTAGTGTAGCAAACTGATAATGAGTACCTTTTTAATGAGTGTGACCCCCGGAGGGCTCCCCCCCCAAATAAATAAGATAAAAAGTGTCCTCATCTGGCCTGGCCACGAAGAAAGCAAAAAAAAAAAAAAAATAGAGAGATGGAACGTCTTGTGACTTGTCAGATGTCAAGGGGTAGTAAGACATGTATAACGAATATTCAAGAATATTCGGTGTTGATGTAGGCATAGATATAAAACAGATGATTACAAATTTAAACAAGGTAGATTAAATTCAAGAATTAGCTGTCAAAATAATTGACAGTTACAGATCCTCAAATACCCTAAAAGCATTATATGCTCATTTATTATGACTAAATCTGCCCTGATTACGGGTCAAGAAATTGACTACGGATATTACCGGAGCCCGGTAGTGTTTATAGTTCGATATTTGACTATTCCCACAACCCAAAGTACAAAATATCCACATGCGTGAGTCATTAATTTTTTAGAGTTCCTCTCATTACACCGAAACTCAAAATTATTATTTAACATTTTTATTGAAATACGTCTGAAACTTTTCAAGCGTTTATTTTTTAATATACTTGAAATTTTTCAGACAAACATAGCCTAACCCAGTTTACCCTGACATGACCTAACGTTACAGCAAAAGTCAGCTGGGCGGTGAAAACAAACACATGGTAAATATAATTTACGCACACTTACCATAATCCAGCGCTCCTCTAAAATCGGGGCAGATTGTTGAACGAGCATAAAGGAAGAGACTATCCCGAACGAGTGGAGAGATAGTATAATGGTACCGATTTTCAAAGAAAAGGGAGACATCCAGAGTTGCAACAACTATAGAGGAATTAAGCTAACATCTCACACTATGAAACTGCTGGAAAGAGTGTTGGATAAAAGGCTGAGGGAGGAGACAGAAGTTTGTAGTGAGCAGTTTGGTTTTATGAAAGGTCGAGGAACAATGGATGCAGTATTCGCAATGAGGCAGACAATGGAAAAATATAGAGATAAGCAAAGAGGGCTGTACATGGCGTTTATTGACCTGGAAAAAGCTTATGATCGGGTCCCGAGAAGCGAGGTGAGGAGGAGTATGAGGTCGAAGGGAGGGAAGGAGAAGTATGTCAAGATAGTTCAGGACATATACAGGGAAGCACAACAAGAGTAAGAAGTACAGTTGGCACTACAGAGCCTTTTCAGGTGAAAGTTGGACTCCATCAGGGATCAGCTCTTAGCCCCTATATATTTAACCTTCTCATGGATGTGATGGTGGAGGAAGTGACAAAGGAGGCACCATGGAGCATGCTCTTTGCAGACGATATTGTTTTGGTCTCCGAGAGCCGTGAAGAATTGCAAGAGAGGTTGGAGCTATGGAGGGGTTTGCTGGAGGATTACGGACTGAAGGTGAGCAGACAGAAAACGGAGTACCTGGAGTGCAATGTGACACAAGGAGGCGACCTGTTCATGCAAGACCACAAGCTCCCAAAGGCGGACGCCTTCAAATACCTCGGCTCCTACGTAACGAAGGATGGAGACCTAGAGAGAGAGATTGATCATAGGATCCAGGTAGCGTGGAACAGCTGGAAGAGAACATCAGGGGTGCTATGTGACAAGAAAATCAGTGCTAGAGTGAATGGAAAAGTGTACAAGTCAGTTGTGAGACCAGCGTTGCTGTACGGAGCGGAGACGTGGCCGGTGAAAAAGGTTCAAGAAAGGAAGATAGATGTCGCAGAAATGAGAATGCTGAGGTGGATGTGTGGGGTGACGAGGGAGGACAGGATACGAAATGACCGGATCAGAGGTACAGTGAAGGTGGTGGAGGCGTCGGCGAAAGCGCAGGAGAGGAGATTACAGTGGTTCGGTCATGTGAAGAGGAGAGAAGAAGACTACGTGGGTGTGAGAGTGATGGAAATGGACGTGGAGGGCAGACGTAGACGAGGAAGACCTAAACTACGGTGGAAGGACCGACTGAAGGAGGATCTCAGAGAGAGACAGCTGGGGGAGGAGCAAGTGATGGACCGGAACCAGTTGAGACGACTAGTGAAGAGATGCGACCCCATATGAAAATGGGAACGCAAATAGAGGAAGAAGAAGAAGAAGAAGAAGAATTGAACTAACGCACGTAATACTCCGAACAGGAACACACACAAAGGAGGTATTTGGGAACAAATGCAAAGAGAAGGATATATGGAGCTGTGATTGTGCCTACAGCATTGTATGTACCAGAGACTTGGAATGCAAGAGAGTATAAAAAAAACCTTGAATGTAATGGAGATGAGGTGTTTGAGAAGTATGATTGGTGTATCTAGAATAGATAGTGTAAGAAATGAGGATGTCAGACAGAGAACGGGTGTTGAAAGGAAGCTGTCGGATAGGTCAGATCAAAGCGCACTGATTTGGATTGGACATATGGAAACGATGAGTGATGAACAAATAACGAAGAAAGTGTGAAGTGCAGAAGTGATTGGAGTTAAACCAAGAGGGAGACCAAGAATGAGATGGATGGATTACATGAAATGGGCATTGAATGCACCTGATATGTAAGTGGAGAAAGGAAGACCTAGCATTCAAGAGATAGGAATAAGTGGAGTAAGATTATGTATAGGTGACACGGACCAAAGGAATTTTTCGCTACTGTTAGCTCAGTTAACTGTGATGGATGAGTGTGAGGTGAGTTGACATGTGATGAAACAGTCTGGGTAAATCAGGTGCGGCTCTCGGGCTTCATTGTAGTATATCCTTGCCTGCCTACCTTGTGGATGACCCAAGCAGGGTGGAAGGGGGGAAATGTGACCAACATTTATCCCCAAGGAGCTAAGAGGAGTGGTTGAGGTATGTGTGGATTGTGGTGAGTAGGTGTTTCTTGGCTCAGCCACACCCTTACAAAGGACAATGAGGCCATATAAATGTATGTATGTATGTATGTGTGTATGTATGTATGTATGTATGTATGTATGTATGTATGTATGTATGTATGTATTATTATTATTATTATTATTATTATTATTATTATTATTATTATTATTATTATTATTATTATTATTATTATTATTATTATTATTATTATTATTATTATTATTATTATCATTATTCAGTATACATAAAGGGAGTTCATGCAACCCACGTACCAGAGGCTGAGAACTCCTGATTTTCGTCATTATCTATCTTTGCCTTCTGAGTCAGGAATATGACACCGTATTTCTTTTAAATGTTTTATTTCTGCAGTAAGCGAGTAAGTCGGTTATGATAATTCCACTATGAATCCGAATTATTTTCTCCTAAGTCAGGATTTGGGCTTCTTAGTTATAGCATTTTTCTCTCTTGGACTGAGAATAAATGAGAGAAGGATCATGAGCTTTGTTTACGTCGCTTAAGAACCCATTTCACACTGTTCTGATTCTTCGCTGGGAATTTATTGGGGATAAACAAAAAACATTAGGAGTTTTCCCTTTCTATCTTCGGATGAGAGCTGTGGAATGGGTGTTTTTTCTACTTTGGTAGGGCTTGGAGACGACAGACCTACTAT
>JAXCGZ010019855.1:30000-31847 GCA_037179515.1 Halocaridina rubra
TATGTAACATATATATATTCTGGCATATCTATTCGTAGAGTTTTAGATTAAAATAAGACATATCATTTTTAACTGTTTACTTCATTCAAAGTCTGGAGAGACTGTAACACTTTTGAGTTTATTGTATTCTTGCCATATTTGACAATGTGTATTTTCCAAACCTGACTGAAATTGACTTATTTATTTGTATCTATCTAATCTATCAAACCTACCTACCTACCTACCTACCTACCTACCTACCTACCTACCTACCTACCTACCTACCTACCTACCTACCTACCTACCTTTCTTGAGTTAAGAATTGCGCTTTTAATCTACATAATTAATACAGATATTAATATAAATTCATTTAATAAACGATTAAGCATATCAAAGTTTTCACCAAGAAAAAAGTAAATTTGCATCCAAAATAAAGCGAATTTTATAATATTTTGAATATTCAAGACAGAAGAAACTCATTTAAACGACTACTTAATTTTCTACATTCCAGTAAAGAAAGGGTTTGAAGTAATGTACATGATGCCATTATTTATTTTTTATTTTTTTGTAGGAGTGAAACCCTGAGTAAGAAGATGCAAATTTATTTGTGCGTAAATACGTTCTATCCAAAACCAAGAGACAATTCTGTTGGCCTGTATTATTAATGACTATTATATATATTTATAATTTAAGTCTATATAGTATATGTAGTATGAAAGAAGAAGCTTACCAAATATGATTCAAATGATAAATAAAAGATTTTGATAAGGTAAAGGAATGACTTAAATATGGTATTATCAACAATATCGATAAATTAGTTCATTAATAACATAGTACCTACTACCTTTTCAGACTCTATTATAAAGAGATTGAAACCCGAAGCAATAGTATTAGAATATATCTATTCTCCATAGTCTAGACTTTAGTGTACCAAGAGAATTAGTAAATCTTCATATATATATATATATATATATATATATATATATATATATATATATATATATATATATATATATATATATATATATATATATATATATATATATATATATGTGTGTGTGTGTGTGTGTGTGTGTGTGTGTGTGTGTGTGTGTGTGTGTGTGTGTGTGTGTGTGTGTGTGTGTGTGTGTGTGTGTGTGTGTGTGTGTGTGTGTGTGTAGTCTCCGTGGATAAATGGTAGCGTCCGCGACTCTGTGTCGGCAAGTCGAGGGTTCGCGCCCCGTCACGGACTGAGGTTCGTAAGGGCATACACTCAGGGTAACGATTACATTTGCCAAAACAAGTCCTTCGTAAGAAAGCAACCGTCCTAGCCCTTGGTAGAAAAGGGAGTTCGAGACGTAAATATATATATATATATATATATATATATATATATATATATATATATATATATATATATATATATATATATATATATATATATATGTTCTTCGTCTACATCTTTTCCCACTTTTATGTGGGATCGATGTTTCTGGTCAGCGTTCTCCGTATGTTCCTGGCCCATACCTCATCACCCAACAAAACCTTTCGATCTCAGGTCGTCATTGATGCAATCCATCCACCTACGCATTGGTCTCCCCCTCTCTCTCCAACCCTGTATATCCATTTCCATCACCCTCCTCCCAACTTATTGTTCATCCCTCCTAACGACATGACCATACCACCTTAGTCTACTTTCTTGTATCTTGTCTGATATTTCTCTAACTTTTGAGGTACCTCTAATTACCTCGTTTCTGATCTCCACACATCCATCTCAACATCCTCATCTCTGCCACATCCAGTTTTTTCTCTTGTGTCTTCTTTATTGCCCATGCCTCTTCTCCATACATCATCGCAGGTCTCACAACTGTCTTATGCACTTTACCCCT
>JAXCGZ010019856.1:7500-25000 GCA_037179515.1 Halocaridina rubra
GTGTGATATGGTCATATTTTCTTATTCCTCCCAGGGCAAGTCGAGCTGCAAAAGTAATAAGCTTCTCATTTTTCTACCAACTCTTTCAGAAGCGATTCCACCGCACTTGTTCGTAACACTTTACCTCTCCCTATGTCATCCTTTATTCTCTCTTCTCACAGAGTCCTTCAGGTTCTTTGCTCTCCAAAGACAAACAGGGCATCTGAACTCGAAGATATCCCTGCATGGTTCCTTAAGGAGTTTATAGATGAACTGGCTTCCGTGCTTTAATGTCTTTTTCTACTCATTCTCTCAAGCAGTATCTTTTCTTCATCTTGAATATATGTTCTAGTTTAATGGCTCCCAAATGTTTCCAAGCTGGTGCCCCGTTGGCTTCCAGATTGATTCCTAGCACCCCCTCCCCCGACAACAAGACTAAACACAAAGATGTATTTCACAAATAAACCTAACTTAGTAAAGTAATTTATTTAGCAGCTGTAGCTGTATCAACAATATGGAAGGGTAAATCAACATCTCACCATTAACCATAGTATCATAGTTCATTATCTACACAGTTATTATTAATGGAATGGATGTGCTTGGTGCAGGGATATCAGCTTCTCAGCATCAAGTTGGAACTTACTAAGAAGAAGTCGTAGATCCCCACGGTCAATAATTTTCAGTTTGTTTATTTGCTTGGAAAAGTTATTTACTAACTGCTCCAACCCACTCACAGCCTCCTTTTGCCTCATCGCCCAAAAAATCTTTCCACCCAATTTGGGAATTATTGCTCTAGATCAACCTGTTCCTAAGAAGGTTGATCACTCATACTGTGTGACTGTGTGACTGGCACTGTTTACAAGCTGAGAGCTCTCCAACATTTAGAAATAAACAAGAGACCGTGACCTGCTACGGACGTTAAATCACCCAAGCACGGTATCTAAGACCACAGTGACTCTCTAGAGGGATTTGCATGAGTTGTAAGCAGTACTGAACTTGTTGTTTTTGAAGTGAAATATTTGAAAGATTTGAATCCCTACTCTACATCCCCTCTTGACCCATTGGCTGATTTCTGCGCATGCGCACTGGTGTTGTGATGTCATTGAGCTTCCACCGCGGCTCTGCTTAACAACAACGGATCCAACTGTTATTACCAAACTATTGGAATCTCAAGAAAATGCATATAAGAATGCTATGGAGGTAATGGTAAAACAACTTAGTGACAGAATAAAATCACTCGAATCCACAGTTTCCGAGAGAGAAATTGATGACCTCAAATCGACTATTAAAATTCATGAGAAAGAAAAGAGTAATGACAAAGAAACAATCGACAATCTATCTCAACAAATAAATTCTGCAAATCTACAAATAACCACCTTAGTAGAACGCTTGAATTACCAAGAAGATTATTCCAGAAGAAACAACATCCGATTAAGCGGTGTAGAGGAGCGACGCGATGGGGAGACCTTGGAGCAAACAACGATGATGGTATCAGCCCTGATAGCTGATAAATTACAGCTAGAAGGCATGACGTTGGAGAGGGCTCACAGGGTGGGACCACTTCATGATGACAAACCTCGCCCATAGTGGCTCGTTTATCCCGCTACTGTGACAGAGAGACGGTCATGCAAAATGCCAAAGGGTTGCAAGGCACCAAGATCTACCTTAATGATGACCTGTGTGCTGCATCACAGGCAATAAAATCTGCACAGATGCCACAACTAAAAAAGGCTAGATCAGAAGGGAAAATAGCATACTTTAGACATACAAAGCTCATTGTGAAGGAACGATACAACACCGAGAGTGTGGCTGGTGCTGTATGTGGCGCGATTGAGGAGATGACCAGGATCGGTGATGCGGGGTGGAGGGCACAGGAGTGGGAGGCGGGAGAGCGATATGTCATCACCCGCACCCCCTCCTGCCTTGTCCCCCGCCACAGGCGCTATAAAACGCTCGCACCCTAAACCAGTAAATGGCCGGAAGAGCCCGATAAGATTTGAAAGAAGTAAATGGTAACTTATAAGTCAGTAAATGTAAAAGTAGTGTAATTTATTTCTTCACCATGGCTGTAAATAGATACCTTCCATACCATTCCATTAGTGACGATGAACTTATAAGGCTAATAAACAACAACAAAGTACTTATGTATCAATGAGGTTGATAAGATGATATTTAACCCACTTGATCTAGAAAATGAAATAAATTTGTTTTTGAATAATAGGAGAAACACAACCAACACTTTTTCACTTTATATATACTTAAATGAACTGTATTCAAATTTAAATAAATCTAATGCATTTTCGGTTTTGTGCATGAACATAAGAAGTCTTGCAAATAATCTTTAAATATTTGTTGATCAATGTTTAACAGAAAATAATATATGTGATGTAATGGGTTTTTCGGAGACTAGGCTGGATAATGATATTGAATCATTGTATAATATAACAGGGTATAATATGTTCACTCAGAACAGAGACAGGAAAGGTGGAGGTGTATGTATGTATGTAGCAAATAAGTATAGCTAGAGTGATATAAAGGAGTGCATTATGATGGAACGATTCAATGAATGTGTTAGTGTACAGGTACATAACGGTAAAGAAAATTGCTTCTTTGCATCTTTATATAGACCACCAAAGGGGAACATGCCTGAATTCCTTGGAGCTTTACTGAAAGTATTTGATTTTGCAGCAAGAAAAAAGTACAAAACTATTTATTTATTCGGTGATTGGAACTTAGATTTGTTTAAAATAAATGATCAAAGAGTAACTGATTTTGTAAACATAATGTTTTCACGTGGCTGCTTTCCACTAACTACTAAACCTATGAGAGTAACTGAAAATAGTGCATCTCTAATCGATCATATCTAGACCACAAATCTTGAAGACAACATAAGCAATTACATAGTGTACACCGACATAACAGATCATTTCACAGTATACTCCCAGTTTAAAAAAGAAGAACATAAATTTGATGCATATGTAGAAAAAAGACATTACTCTGATGATAACATACCCAAATTTACTATATATCACATGAAAAATGGCAACATATCATAGACCTAAATAATGCAAATGAAGCTTTTAATAAATTTCAATGTACATTTAGAGATAAATTTCTAGACTGCTTTCCTCTAAGAAAATCAACTGTAAATAATAAAAACAACAGATGCCCACACATAACTGCAGGATTAAAAAATAGTATCAAAGAAAAACACCGATTAGAAAAGCTTGCATCAAAATGGCCTTTGTCTTTTGGGACCAGATATAAAGCTTACAGGAACAAATTAGTAACACTACTTCGAGCTGCAAAAAATGGATATTTTCAGGATAAGCTTAAGAAGGAACAAGGAAACAACAAGTCCACCTGGAATACTATAAACAGCCTAATGGGACGAAAACAAATTAATCATTCAAAGGAAATCAAATTAAAAAATGATAATGACCACACTGCTAATATCTTTAATAATCATTTCTTAACTATAGCACAACCAACACATGAACAACTAAATGTGCAACAAAACTCACACCGACAGTTTCTTAATAATCCACCAGACTTTTCATTTTACTTGTATCCTGTAACAAGGGAGGAAGTCACTAAATATATAAAAACCTTAAAACCAAATACAGCTTCGGGAAATGATGAAATTCCATCAAAACTACTCCTGGTTACTGCCCATTACATTGGTACCCCACTTACCCACATAATCAATCTATGTTTTCAGCAAGGATGTTTTCCAGATAAACTAAAAAGTGCTAAAGTAATACCTATATTTAAGTCAGGCACTGAAGATGATGAAAATAACTATAGACCTATTGTGGAGGATTTCCTATGTGTTATTACCCTTCGATCTTATAACCCCCTAACTTCGGAAATCCTGACACGGCTTCAATAGAGGCCTACAAGCGATCTCAAAATTAAAATCCTCTACCAATAAAATATAATTAATATTACATACATAGACATACATGCATATATATTATAAGGGGGTTTGTGAACTGTTGATATGTGAATGATTAAATAAACTCTCCTCACCTTAAAGTAAAACTTTCTCATACAGAATAATAAATTTTCCGACATACATTCTACCTACGAGTGTTTAATTAAATGAGCTCATTCTGTCCCTCACACGTAGTTATAGATATTGTTAGAAATAACTTGAAACCGTACTCATCTATCTGGAAAACCCTGATGTCGTCAGCAATCATTCGACTCCAAATCAAACTCGAATATCTTCTGATCCACGTATCTCTATTACGTTTTCTACTTGAGTGTCTCGTAACGCCTCACGAGAACAGCTAATTACTCATTAACAAACTTATAAATACTTTCAATAAAAACAGTAAACATGAGTGCCTCGTAGCATCTCACGACAGCAACAGAGAATAAACTCACAAATGAAACAAAGTACAAACTCTATCGTTCACATTTTTCATAATCATTAGAACAAAATTTCACAATGACATTAAATATATCGTTCCTTCAGCACAAGAAAAATCATGTTCTGAACACGTGGACAATTATAATTGCGAAGAACTCTCTGTTTACACAAAGTTTATCAACGTTATCATGACGCAGGTAAAAGATTAATTGGCAGAAAGCTTACCAAAGCAGATTTCGCTCTCGACTTCGGAGCTATACATACAGTATGCATAAAAATACTTATTTATACTATAAATGAATGCGTATTCATATGCATAAATTTTATGTAATTTAATAAGTATACATACAATGTCTGTAAATCTACATACATGCACTTAAACTACAATAAACAAAACTATTCTGCAAAACAACACTTACATATGTACGTAGAAATAAACTGTCTTGAAATATATTCAAGACATCCTGGGCCCCTCAAAAAAAAAAAAATAGGGGGGTCTCCCTATCAGTGCTACTATTTAGCATCAATGACTAAGCATACCCACGATTCTTCAACGCTTTGGGCAGTTTGACGTTCTGATCTTTCATAATTTGATGATTCCTCTTTGCATGCTTCTGGCAATAGGTATTCCCATGGGAGCTTTTCAGACCAGGCTCTATGAATAAGAATTTTTCCTCTTCTTAGCAAGAGTGAAATTAGACCTAAGGGGTCAATATCTATACTCATCAGTGACAGAAGTTTCTATTTGGTAAACACTTCATCTCTAGCCTCCAGATCTTTCAAAGACTACTAGTCTGTATTAACATTCTAAATTAAACTAATGACTGTTTCTTTAGGAGATCTAGATTTTTCAGAAAGGCACTGATCCAGTACCCATTGAAGTCTTGCATTGTTGAAATTCCATGCTTGCAGTGAAATTTCGGCCTTTGCCCACTCTACATCTGCAGTATTGTATACATCAAACTGTTTCTCTTCACTGGTACAAGCATCCAACATATTAACTACATGAAAATTCTCCAATATCTCCTCCAATTGGTTTACTAGAGACTTCATTTGTCCAAAGGCGCTATGAAAATTATGTGGAAGAGGAGTGTGGACAGGTTTCCAAGGAGCAAAATCTGTAAAACTTCCAAATGTAGCTTTAACTTCATAATGCAACTCTTGCTTATTTACTCCAATACTCTCTGGCTCCCACAACTTATTAACAGGTTCTATGACCTCTTCAATTAACAACTTATTAACTGGCTCTATAGCCTCTTAAATCAACCCTTGAGTAGAAGCAGGCAAAAACTGTGTTGCTACTCGCATAACAATTTGACTTTGCACATTACTGGGTTCATGTTGAGTATCACAAGGAATATCGCCATACAACATGACACCACCAAGTGTTTCCATCAAACTATAGACATCCCACTTGTTAATACCACTAACAAACCGACTAGAATGTAAGGCACCAGTAACAATGCCAATGTTCTCAAGTACATCACTATCAATATCCTCATCGGCCAACTTGTGACCATGAGACTTTAACACATTTCCAGCCTTTGCTAGTCCTGGAGTGTGGATGATAATGACCATATCATCAAATACGAGTAATTTAACTCTGGATCTTCTTTTTCCCAATTTAATAACAACATTTACAACAGAAAAAATTCCTTTCTTTGTCTCAGAACGAAATACATCAATACCAAGAGACATTTCATCTACTGGGCTCAATTTAAGCCCTGCAGCTAATTCCCTAGTTATAAAGGAACACTGGGAACCTGTATCAAAGAATAACCTAGTGTTTACCCAAAAATTTCCCTTTGAGCTGCTTCCTTTTCCACTTGCAGTAGTCAGAGCACATGCAGGTAAACTCGGCTTCACCATTTGCCTTTGTACTGCATTCATAGTCATCACACCAACATGTTTCTTGTCCTTTTCTGAGTCAGAATGTTCTTGCTCATTGCTTGACTCATCTATTAATTTTGAACCATTTTCTGACTGTTCATTCAGAAATGTAGGTTCTTCTAACTTTCTACGAAAATTTGATTCTTGTTTGTAACACAAGGTTGCATGATGACTATTTTTCTTAGACTTATTACAGTTTAACTGAGTGTAGCAATTATTTGCATAATGCCCTGACTTAGTACATCTCAGACATTTGTTACTGTCTCTCAATTTGTCTCTGCGTTCATTTATGCTTACTACTTTTTTACGCTGTTCAGACTTATGACCTTGCCAACCACAGAATACTCATTCTGATTTACTATTTACTGCCTTTGCAGTAGCACCATAACTACCTACACTCTTTTTATAGGACGGAGTATCATCTCTCTGGGAGGTTTGGGTCTCTCCCTTTGTGTTACCTTTAGTGTTGTTGCCTTCTATATGATATACGTATTTTCAGGTTCCTTCAAGAGGGTTTCATATGTAGAATATTTTGTGTCTATTTTCATGCTAATCCAGTTCTCTACGTCTTCTGGTAATTTCATTATCACAAGTTCTGAAAATGCCCAAATCAGTGTTCTCCATGTCTCTATAATTTTTCAGACTTCGAGTAATGGCTTCTACTTCTTGCTTGAAATTAAAAAGTGATGGGTAATTAGAACAGGGAGTTGGTATTTTTACCAATTTCCCCATTAAATTTCATACAATCCTGTCCTTGCTTGCATAAACAGCTTGTAGCTGTTGAATGCATTCATCATAACTCTCAATAGTAACATGATATCCCTTTATGGTGTCTTTGGCATCTCCTTTAAGGGCATTTCTCAAGATGGTAAACTTTGTCATAATTGGTATAGAATCACTATGGACTAAACTATCAAACGTATCCCAAAACTCGTGCCATTCATCATAGTTTCCAGAGAACTGTGGTATTTTTACTTCAGGAAATTTTGGTGTGGTTTGTCCACTGGGGAGGCTTGAACTCTCAGAACTAGGAGCTCTACTACTCTTCTTAGTTCCTAACTTACGAATCCGTTCTAGGACTGCTAAGCTAATATAATTTACTGTTTCAGCTAGATTGTCATGTTCTGTATCCTACTCTTCAGAATCCCTTTTTAGGGGCTTATATTCGACATATTCCTCATATTTCCTATCATATCCTCCGAATCTTTCTGTTAGCGTAAGATGACATCTTTCTAAATAAGTAACAACAAGTGCCTCATCATCTCTGGCAAGTTCTATTTGACACTGAACACAATCACGTTGAATCAATTCCCGAAGACGTTGTAATGCCTCAGGTTTAACCGACATATTGAGAAAGCAAATAGAACATAAAAAAACAACAGACAAATAGTTGATGTAAATATATTAACAAAGAAACCACGATCTTCTTTATATATACACAATGTAACAAACATTCACCCTGTAAAGAGTATAATAAGACAATCTTCAAAAATTTCAAGATAACATACAGTTATTCAATTTCGTCAATTATGACACCAATCCATAAAGTGTAAAACACACTATTCATCGACTAAACGACACTGTTAAGTTAGTAACAGTAAATGGAAAGTGTAACGTAAACCACACTATTCCTCCAATAAACGACACTGTGCACCCAACAGTAGGTGGGTCACTACTTTCCGTTTATTAACGTAAACAAAGGAATCAATACAACATTCTAGACATCGCTAAATAGGAAAAATGTAACCACACAAATCCCTAAAAACCACTGTTCACCCAGCTGAAATTGGGTACGAATATCCAATTTACTTAATGGACGCTCAACTATGAAAGTATATTTCGCTTCCACAGAGAGAAACACTTTATCAACACGGGAAAAAGATATTTTTATGTATTTCAACAACTACATAACTTTCAAAGTTACATTTGCAATATTCAAGCAAATACATGCAATGCTCTTCATTTTTTTTCCCGCTGAAATATGGACAATTTTAACCGAAAAGTTTTACACTAACTACTTACAAGGCGGGAGTTTATCTAAAATGTACACTATTTTCACCATTACCACACCAATTCTCATCCAGTTCGAAGGACCAAAAGCTGTGGAGGATTTCCTATGTGTTATTACCCTTCGATCTTATAACCCCCTAACTCCGGAAATCCTGACACGTCTTCGATAGAGGCCTACAAGCGATCTCAAAATTAAAATCCTCTACCAATAAAATATAATTAATATTACATACATAGACATACATGCAAATATATTATAAAGGGGTTTGTGAACTGTTGATATGTGAATGATTGAATAAACTCTCCTCACCTTAGAGCAAAACTTCCTCATACAGAATAATAAATTTTCCAACATACATTCTACCTACGAGTGTTTAATAAAATGAGCTCATTCTGTCCCTCACACGTAGTTATAAATATTTTTAGAAATAAGTTTAATCTGTACTCATCTATCCGGAAAACCATGATGTCGTCAGCAATCACGGGACCCCGAATCAAACTCGAATATCTTCTGATCCACGTATCTCTATTGCGTTTTCTACTTGAGAATCTCGTGACGCCTCACGAGAACAACTAATTACTCATTAACAAACTTATAAGTACTTTCAATAAACACAGTAAACATGAGTGCCTCGTAGCATATCACGACAGCAACAGAGAATAGACTCACATATGAAACAAAGCACAAACTCGATCGTTCACATTTTTCATAATCATTAGAACAAAATTTCACAATGACATTAAATATATCGTTCCTTCAGCAGAAGAAAAATCATGTTCTGAACACGTGGACAATTATAACTGCGAAGAACTCTATGTTTACACAAAGTAATCAACGTTATCATGACGCAGTAAAAGATTAATTGGCAGAAAGCTTACCAAAGCAGATTTCGCTCTCGATTTCAGAGCTATACATACACTGCATAAAAATACTTATACATACTATAAATGAATGCGTATTCATATGCATAAATTTAATATAATTAAATAAGTATACATACAATGTCTGTAAATCTACATACATGCACTTAAACAACAATAAACAAAACTATCCTGCAAAACAACACTTACATATGTACGTAGAAATAAACTGTCTTGAAATATATTCAAGACACCTGTATCAATCTTACCATCCTTAAGTAAAGTGTTTGAAAAAGAGATTGTTCACAGACTTAAAGAATTCCTTGAAAAGTTCAACCTATTATCTGAAAATCAATATGGATTCCGTAATAATAAGACAACTGAAAAAGCAATAATGAACTTTACAAGTGATGTTAATCAAAATTTGGAAAATAAAAACTTTGTTGCAGGGGTTTTCCTAGACTTGTCCAAAGCATTTGACTCATTAGACCAGGATATACTAATAGAAAAATTAACTTGTGTGGGTATTAGGGGAACACCGTTACAGTTATTTAAGAGCTAATTTTAAAAAAAATAGAAAACAAGCCGTATATTGTAATAGGAAAACATCTTCGTTGCAAACTGTTGAGATGGGAATACCACAGGGATCAATACTGGGCCCACTGTTATTTTTAGTTTATATAAATGATATTTCCAATGCCAGTAATAAATTCATATATACTCTTTATGCAGATGACACCAACCTTCTCTTGCATGATAATAACCTTGACCACCTGCATTCTGTTTTAAATAGTGAACTACAAAAAATTAACAACTGGGTCTCTGTTAATAAATTAAAGCTAAATATTTTCAAAACTGACTATATCTTATTTCAGAATAGATCTGTAGTACACAATATTGGTCAAGTTAATATGAATGGGTATGAAGTTAAAAGAGTTGCTTGTAAGAAATTTTTGGGAGTAATTATTGATGAAAATTTAAGTTGGAAATATCATATTCAATCTGTCTTCTCAAAACTGTCCAAGACGTGTGGAATTTTGCATAAAATTCGCCATAACCTAACAAATGAGGCCTTAAAAAGCATATAGTATTCCCTGTGCTATCCTCATATTATATACTGTTTGTCCATCTGTGGTTGTACTTGGCCGTCAGTTGTAAGGGATGTATTTGTAATTCAGAAAAGACTGATCAGAACTATTACATATAGTGGAAAATATGATTCAACTTCCTCTTTATTCAAGGAGCTAAACTTACTTAAATTTAATTACTTGATACAATATTTCTGTCTTATTATTATACATAGTGATGTTAATGATAACAGAAAATTATTTAGATTTATTCAACACAACCATGGAACCAGATGTAACTATATAAATTTGATATGTCCACAGCCGAAAACAACCTTGTACAAATTTTCTATTCACTATTTTGGCCCAAAATGTTGGAATACATTACCAGAAGATTTAAAAACAATATCTGGCATAGCTTTATTTAAAAAGAAACTCAAACAGCATTTATTTACTAGGCAAAATCAAGCAGCTGTTGATTAATAATTAATACAGTATTGGTGCATCAATATGTCCAAGTTAAGGTCAGGTTACTGTTTTGTTTTATTACAAGATAAGTATGAGATTGCTATACTGGAGCTTTTGTTAACTATTGCCTTCATACTTTAAATTATGTGAAATGTATGTTAAACTGCCTGCCAAGGAGCTCTTGCTCAGCAGGCTAGTGCCTCTGAATATAATGTACATATTTATTCCTGTATGTACACTGAATATTTGTCAATAAAATCTATGACTATGACTAACTACCGACCTATTGCCCTAATCTCTGCTATTGCTAAAGATTTGAAACTGCTCAATTCTCACTTCTTGAAAGATATTGAATCTAATTTGCTTATCTCCAATTACCAGTACTGCTCCCAAAAGGCAAGATCTACTGATGACCTCCTGTCCTATCTTACTCATGTATGGTCATCTCTGAAGACCTATAGGGACTCCTCTGTCATCACCCTCAATATAACTAAGGCTTTAGACAGAATCTGGAAAAAGGCTGTGTTGGCCAAGCTCCCTGCTTATGGCTTTAACCCTTCTCTTTGTTTCTTGCTTTCCAGTTTTATTTCTGACCGTCTTATAACTGTGGTTGTTGATGGTGCAATATCTAGTCAATTTTCCTTTTACCAATTTTGCTCCACAGAGCTCTGTTTATTTTAACCTACTCTGTTCCTTCTCTTCATTAACGATCTTCTACAGTCCCCATTTTCCTCTCTTCTCCACGCCTCTTCTAACGATTCTACCCTTCATTTTTCCTCTGCTTTCTCTTCACAACCTTCATCTGTTACTTGTGGCAGTCTTGTATCACCCTTTCTTCTATTCTCAACTCCGATTTGCAGAGGGTATCTGAGTAGGACACCCATAAGTTAGCTAAATTTAATGACTGCAAGAAATAGTTTCTATCTTCCCCTCTATCTGATTCTCCTCCTGAAAGCCTTATTGACTTCGAAATTAATGAAATTAAAATTTTAGGAATCCAGATAGTATTTAACTTGTCTTAGAGTAATCACATAATTTAAATTTATAAACTTGCATCCAAAAACTTGGGCGCTCTGCTTTATTTTCACCCTCACTTTCCATCTCTCTTATGACTTAAATTCTTATCGGACCTTTTTAGAATATTGCTTGCACATCTGAGGTGCTTCTTCTTATACTTATCTCCTTGATAGGGCTGAATCTAAGGCAGTCAGACTCACCAATGACCCTTCTCTTACTTTTAATCTGAATTCTCTTTCTCTTCGCTGTAAAGTATCATCCCTTTCGTTTTCTATCGTTGCTACTTCCATCACTCCCACATTTGCTAGGCCACGTGTCACTCACTAAGCGGTCTCTCTCCACAGGTACTATGTGGAGATCTGCAGCTTGGGGATTGGTCGATGCAGCGACTGCTTCTTCTCATCCACCTTAAAACCCTAGAACTGTCCTCCTTCTGTCTTTCCTATTTCTTATAACATATCCTCCTTCAAAAAGCAGCTCTATCATTATCTCAGGACCTATGATGCAAAATAGCTAGGTCATCTATACTCTGACAATTCTTTCAGCCAGTCATTTTGTTATTGTGTATCATTCCCTTATTTCTGCCTTGTCCTTAAAGTGCTATATTTTCTTTGTCTTAATGTTTTCTTAGTGCCTAATCCTGATGAGGGCAAGTTTCTTGCCTCTCCCAGTGAGAAACACATAAAATATAAAAAAAGGTAAAGAATTATGTAAACATATAAATTAATGATAGTAAAATCTCTGTCTGATCTTCTCAGCTTTGTGTGTTTTAATATATGAATCTAATGATGATATATTCTGTGTTTCTGGTCTCTCTCCGTGCTGAGATTTTTATCTTCTGAAGAGCAGAAGCAACGTGTCACTTGTTAATAGACAGATACATTTCCATGAGCTTATCGCATTGCATCTCGCAGGGGGAGACAACTCCCCAAAAACACTCCAAATGAAATAACGCTCAGAGTGAGGTTAGCTGCCACAATTTATTTATTCATCTCTGTATTTAAATATTTATTAATATACTTATTTTCGATTTTCATTTCATTTGCTTATTTTTAAATTCACTATTTTAATATTTTTATATTTTTATCTACTTATTTACAAAGCTATTCATTTACATATTAACAGATATATCCATAAGCACAGTTCCCCAAAAATATATAATAAAGGGACGTATGATGTTTTGATGCACATTGTAAATATTTTGTGTGTTGTGTCATGTATGCAAGTGAGGGCATTTTCTGTGCAGAGTAACAACGCTATCCACTCCTCTGTTAAGAGCTTGCAGTATCTTTGTAGGTATTTATGTAATTACCTAACTGTAATTACCTAATTGTGTTTACTGGAAAGAGCCCTATGCTTGTAACTCACCGACTCCAATTCGGATCTGTTTTGTACGCAGTAATATTTATCACATTTGTCCTTAAAGCTATGAAGTGAGTTAGTACTAACTACCTCCAATATTAGCGACTTCCTATCATCAACTACAGCACAATAAAAAAGTATTTCCTTACTTCCTGCAATGAAGTTTCTATGCGAAACTTCATACAATGACCTCTAGTAATAGAACCAGTCATATCAAAATATCGATCCCTATTCACTCTGTACAAACCATGAAGGAATTTAAAAATCGTCACCATATCCCCCTCATTCTTCTAGCTCCGTGTGATGGTTAGTCTATTCCCTCAGCCTTTCCTCGTAACTGAGATCGCGTATTTCTCGCATCAATTTCGTGGCATGTCTTTAAACTTTTTCCAGCTTATTTATGTGCTTTTTCAAGTGTGGATTCAAGAAGTGGGCTGCTTATTCAAGCTTTTCCCTCACATGAGTTGCATAAAAATTTCTGAACATTTCCGTGTCCACGTCTGAAGGCTACCCTTACATTTGCAAAAAAAAAGCCTAAACTGCCCTTACTATGCTATTTATATGCATTGCCAGAGACAAACCTGCCAGCACGTTTACTCCTTTATCTCTCTAATTCTCCGTCTCTTGAAGTTCTGCTCCTGCTATTAAGTAGCCAAGCTTGGGCGGTCTCGTACTTGTATCCATTCTAATTACCTTACAACTTGAAGCATTGAATTTCATTAGAAACTTTTCTGACTACTCATACAGACTATTTAGGTCTTCCTGAAGTTCACTACCATTGTTCTCGTCTATTACTTTCTTCATAATCTTTGCATCATATGTAAACATATTCAAGAATGAATTTACAGATTCCGGCAGGTCATTTACCTATACAGGGAACAAAAGTAGCCCTAAAACTGAACCCGATGAAATCAAACTACTATCCCTTTTCCATTCAGATACTGATCGTCTTGCTCTAATCGTCTGTTCTCTTTCTTCTAAGTAAGTTTTTATCCATTCCAAGACATTTCCACCTTTTCTCGCCGTTGCTTGCAGCTTCTTAATAAGTCTCCCATGTGGGGCCATATTAAATGCCTTCTGAAGATCTAGCTTACCCTTTAATATTTTAACAAGTTTTTTAATGTTAATCTGCCTTCCCTAAACCCATGTTGTCCCACTGACAAAAATTTGAAGGATTGCAAATGAAGGGAGATGTGTTTTCTTAGTAATTTCTGCATGTATGTATGTATGTATGCATGAATATGTTTTTGCATGCATATGTGCCTATATGTATGTATATATTATATATATATATATATATATATATATATATATATATATATATATATATATATATATATATATATATATATATATATATATATATATATATATATATATATGTAAGTATGTATGTATGAATGTATGTATGTATGTATGTATGTATGTATGTATGTATGTATGTATGTATGTATGTATGTATGTATGTATGTATGTATGTATGTATGTATGTATGTATGTATGTATGTATGTATGTATGTTGCATTAGAAAAAAAATGACAGGGTAGCCATATTATTAATAGGGAAAAGACCTCTTGCTTTCATTCACCAGCTTCGGTCTGTGTCCACCCCACTTGAGACTAATAGTGACACACAAAACGCAACAATAGAGTAAAAGATTCTTGTAAGATAATATGTACAAAGGCTTTCATTCTTCCCTTCCTTACAATAATGACACATGTCTTTAGAAAATAAATTATTCCTATGCATTATTCATTCAAACATGCATTATATTTTTTCTATTTCTATTCCATTAGAATCCTTTTAAAGCCTTCATATCAAAATAATATATTTTGATAAAGGTTGGTCACTTTAGACCCAAAATCTATATATATCTTCTAAAACAACTGATATCATTGGACTCTTTATGTTTTTGTTTCTTACTAAATAACAGAGATACTTCCCTGATGAAGATCTATCTGCAGTTAGACACAAGAAAGACATATGGCTAATATTCCCATTAACGTTGTAAGTTTACAGCTTTTGGTTGAGACGAAAAGAAAATATTATTTGAAAACTTTATCGATATTTATCGGCATATATCATTGGTAAAAGACATTTCTGCTTTGGCAATTAATTCGAGTTGAAGCTTATTTCGTTTTATCTTGATAAAACTTAAAATTTTCAGAATTATTAGATGGTGCGGAAAGGACTGTAGTTATATCTGTCGTCACTTAACCTTTTCTAAATCTGTTCATATTAAAACCAGCTAAGGTACATCAGAGGGATTGGCATGTCACTGGTGAAATCTTGGATATGAAAATAGCCATTACAAGTCCTGACCTGCACATCAGTCATTTGACTAATATATTGTTAAAATTCTATATGTTTGGTAGGAGGAGGATGGATGTATTGGCATTGTGTGAGACGAAGATGAAAGGAAAAGGAGAAGTGGCATATGGTGAGGTGACAGGTAGGGTGTCTGGGGTTGAAAAGGGGAGAGCGAGGGAAGGTGTGGTATTATTGCTGAGTGAATGGATGGTAAATAAGATAGTGAAATGGAAAGAAGTGTCCTCTAGGTTGAATTGGGTGAGGGCTAGGATAGGTAGGGAATGTTGGGTCTTTGTTAGTGCGTATGGGCTAGGATATGAGAGAAGTGAGGAACGGCTGGATGAATTCTGGAATGTGTTAACTAGGTGTGTGGATGATCTGAGTAGAAGGAACTATAAAGTTGTGTTGGGTGATTTGAATGCCAGAGTGGGTGATAGAGAGGTAGAAGGCGTTGTAGGAAAGTATGGGGTACCAGGTGGGAATGAGAGTAACGAGAGACAGTTAGATACATGTGTGGAGCAAGAGTTGGTGATAGGTAATAGTTTTTCCAAGAAGGTAATAAGTAAGTATACATGGATGAGAGTGGCAAATGAAAGAATGAAAGAAAGAGCATTGATGGATTATGTGTTGGTAGCAAAGAGAATGATTGGTAGAGTGAAAGATGTGTGTGCATTTAGAGGTGTGGATGCTGGGATGTCTGATAATTTTTTGGTTGAAGCAAAAGTGGTAGTAGCAAAAGAGTGGGGAAATAGAGTGGGGGGATGTAGAAGGGAAGTGGTGAAGGTGGAAGAGTTCAGAAAGCCAGAGAAGAGTCAGGAATATCAGGACAGGTTGAAAGTGGCATATGACAGGGTGAAAGATAGAGAAGTTGAGGAGTTAGAGGAGGAATGGGGATTGAAGAAAGAAGGTTTTGTGGGACATGCAAGTGATGTGTGTGGAAAGAGGTTTGTTGGAGGTGGCGTGAGGAGGGGAGGCAAGTGGTGAAATGAAGGGGTGAAAATGAAGGTGGAAGAAAAAGAGAGGGCTTTTGAGGAATATCTGCAGTGTAACAGTAGGGAGAAGTATGAAAGATATAGGGAAAAGATGTGGACACCAAGCCGAAGGTAGAGTAAGAGAAGAGGTTGGCAAATGTTAGATGAGGACAGGATTTTAGTAGGTTATATGAGGAGAATAAAATAAGTTTTGAATAAAAGTGAAAAGAGTAAGGAAGGGTCGATCGAGGATTGAAATAACAGTGAAGGATGTGAATGGACAGAGGTTAAGATGGAACGATTCAAGGAAAAGATGGGCAGAATATTTTGAGTGGTTGCTGAATGTTGAGGAAGATAGAGAGGCAGCTATAGTGGCAGTGAGGGATATTCATGTGCCAGTAATGGGAGATGAAAATGAAGGAGAGATTACAATAGAGGAGGTGAAAAGGGCATTGGATGAAGCAAAAGTAGGTAAAGCACCTGGAATGGATGGTGTGAGAGCGGAGATGTTGAAAGAAGGGGTGTGTGAATGCATTGGAATTGTTAGTGAGAGTGTTTAATATATGCTATATGTTGTTAATGGTGCCAGTGGAATGGGTGTTGCTTGTATAGTGCCACTATACAAAGGTACGGGAGATGTGTATGAATGCAGTAAGTTTAGAGGTATAAGTTTGTTGAGTGTGGTAGGAAAAGTGCATGGTATGATACTGACTAATACACTGTAAAATATTGAAGGTAGAGAAAGGGTATAGCGAGTACCTTAGCTATAGCTAAGGTTTAAATGCAATTAAAAAAACCTTATGCTCAAAAATACCCCTCTATAGCGGGAGACAGGTGATTTTTTTATACATATTGTACCCTTCATTAGACTTAGAATAAAAATGAGTTTGGTAAGTTTTTGAGATTTTGTCATGAAATGAACTTTTACTCTTTAATAAATCACCACACAGTTACGCTGATAGTTTAATGCAACAAAAATGTTACTAGCAATATAATGGTTTTGAGTTATTGATAATTTTGAAACAAGCTATTACTACGATATGCAGTATTTGGCAATTATATTATTGCCAAGTCACTTGATTACACAATCACAGTTATATTATATACATCCATATATATTCATCTATATATACACACACACACACAAGCAAATATATATATATATATATATATATATATATATATAT
>JAXCGZ010019856.1:30000-31815 GCA_037179515.1 Halocaridina rubra
TATATATATATCATGCATACACCCTTACTAGGGTGTATACATGGATTAGTGTACACAGATAAATCGTTTAGATTACCCTGCAATAGGGTGTTCTTTATCTAGGATACACCTTTAATTAAGGGTATTGTAAGTAAGTTATGCCCTTGATATGGGGTATATTGTAAATTGTATACATTTATTTCGTATATACTCCAATAGGGTGTGCTAAAATTACCAAGAAAAATTCCCTTTTCCTACTCTTATAATTCCCTTAATTTTTTACAATGAAGGATTAGGGATGAGACAGAAAATGCGATTACGGAAGTACAGAGTGGTTTTAGGAGAGGTAGAGGTTGTATAGATCAGATTTTTATGGTTAGGCAATTATGTGAGCAATATTGAGCAAAGGGTAAGGATGTGTATTTTGCACTTTTAGATCTGGAGAAAGCGTATGATAGAGTTGATAGAGAGGCAATGTGGAATGCTTTGAGATTATATGGAATAGATGGCAGACTACTGCATGCAGTGAAGAGTTTGTATGAGGGTAGTAGAGCTTGTGTTAGGGTAGGGAATGAAGTGAGTGAGTGGTTTCCAGTGAGTGTGGGACTGAGAGAGGGATGTGTGATGTCACCATGGCTGTTCAATTTGTATATTGATAGTGTCGTAAGAGAGGTGAATGAGCGAGTGGTGTGGTCGAGGTTTGAGAATCATAGATTGGGATGATAACGAGTGGGAGCTGAATCAGTTGCTGTTTGCAGATGATACTGTGGTGGTTGCAGATTCAGAGGAGAAGCTGTGTCAGTTAGTGTCTGAGTTTGGAATGGTGTGTGAGAGAAGGAAGTTGCGAGTGCATATGGGATAGAGTAAGGTTATGAGGTGTACAAGAAATGAGCATGGTGCTGGATTAAATGTTATGTTGAATTGAGAGTCACTTGAGGAAGTTTATCAGTTTAAGTAATTAGGCTTGGTAATAGCTGCAAATTGTGGAATGGAAGCAGATGTGTGTCAGAGTGAATGAAGGATATATAGTGTTGGGTGCTTTGAAAGGAATGATGAATGACAGAGGGTTGGAAAAGAAATGTTAAGAAAGTTTTGTATGAGAAAGTGGTTGTGCCAACTGTGATGTATGGATCAAAGTTATGGGGTATGAAAGTAAGTGAACGACGGAAGCTAAATGTGTTTTAGAAGAAATGCCTGAGGAGTATGATTGGTGTATCTCGGTTGGATAGGGTTAGGAATGAAGTGGTGAGAGAAAGATCATGTGTGAGGAGAGAATTGGCAGCCAGAGTAGATATGAGTGTTCTGATGTGGTTTGGCCATGTGGAGAGGATGGGTGATGAAAGACTGCTAAAAAAGGTGATGAATGCGAGAGTTGATAGGAGAAATGCTAGAGGGAAGCCTAGGTTTGGGTGGATGGATGGAGTAAAGAGATCCCTGAATGATAGGAGGATGGATGTGAGGGAAGCAAGTGAGCGTGCTAGGAATAGGAATGAGTGGTGAGCGATTGTGATGCAGCTCTGATGGGCATCTGCTGTTTCCACGGGGCTGCATCTTACAGAGGTAGCCCTGTGGAAGGGGCAGTAGGGGAGTTGACATTTATGAAGCGACACAGGATGTGAAAAAGCTGGGAGGATGGGTTGTGTCACTCTATCAGTGCCATCTGAACAGTCGCTAGCTACCTCGTCATTGCCCATAGAGCAAAGTGAATCCCCTTATTATTTCTTTTTTTATGTTGGCTACCCCCAAATTGGGGGAGACAGCCGCAGTAAATAAATATGATTATTGTTTAACTTCTTGCTATAACTACTTTTGCTAAGACCATATAATGTTTAAAAC
>JAXCGZ010019857.1:0-31758 GCA_037179515.1 Halocaridina rubra
CCCTATCCAGTCTATCATAACCATGAAGGAATTTAAACACTGGTTTGTGTGTATGTGTGTGAATTGAAAATTAATTTGATACAAGAAGGTCTGAAAATCCGAAAAAGAAAATGATGAATAATACTTTTTCTTTTACTCTGATTGTTAACTTTAGACACAAAATATGAAGAAAATACTCGTTAGTGTAAAACAGCTTGCCCTCTCCCCATCCTTGTACAAGATATTTAGAAAATATAGTTAGTAAAGGCAAAGCAACCACTGTATTTTCTAATTAGTGGCTTCATAGCACATCAAAATGAAGTAAAACATACAACATTCAGCCACAGCGCATCTAGATATTTTTTATCTGCGCTTTATCATATACCTTTTATTAATTTTCAATATTATCATCTTCATAAAAGAAAACCAATTCATGCGATGCAAAACTGTATTGAATAAGTATCACAATGTACAAAATGAATTTATATCAATGTCTACGTGAATCATTTTAACAAATTGCGAAATTGGTCCCTAATTAGATGAACTTACTGTCTGTTTGTTACCTTCATATGTAAATAAATACAGACAAGGCATGCATATAAAGCAAAAGAAAATATGACTATAAGAATATTGGAAATGAGAGAGAGAGAGAGAGAGATATGAACATGATATCTCTAATTCACTAAATTTGCTATACTGGAGCATTAACTAAAGTATCACGTCAAAGAAAGGAAAGGCGGGAAGGAGAGCCATGGGCTGGTTTGAAGTTTTGAAAATAAAGGTTATTGTATACAAACAAATAAAATGCGAAGAATAGCGATGACAGCTAAAACCTTCTAAACTCAAGTATCAACTATTTGGTTAACAATATTCTCTCGCTCGCTGTGACCCTCAGTGGAGTGATTTTGCAGAATATGAAGAGAAAAGGCAACGGGAGTGGGTGTTGTAAAGTCACAGAGACGGCACTGCAGGGTGTTATGCTCCAATCTGAGAGCATGGACCCTTAAGTGTCGTCGCAGATCAGATCTTTGTCCAGCGCGGTAATGGCACATAGGACAGGCATGTCTCTTCTCGCCTGTGTGTGTTCTTAAATGGCGCAAAAGATTAGACTTTGAGTCTGATCGATACTGGCACTGATAACACCAATACAATTTACCCAGTTGGTGGGTGAAGGCTGCGTGACGGCTGAGTTCTGTGGCGGTGCTGAAGACAACAGGGCATAAAGGGCACGCCAACTGCACGCTACGTAAGGCTGCCACGGCTTTGTGTACGGCGGCCTGCAAGAACAGAAAGTCACACCGGTCAGAAGACACGACCTCTTAAACCACTACTTATGGCAAACCATAGTATATTATGTACTTTTATTTTCTCTTCCTATCTCTTCCAACCATGAAGTTGGGGAGCCCTTAGAAAAAGAAATATACTTATAATCCTAAGGCAAAATATATATATATATATATATATATATATATATATATATATATATATATATATATATATATATATATATATATATATATATATATATATATATATATATATATATATATATATATATATATATATATATAAATATAATATATATATATATATATATATATATATATATATATATATATATATATATATATATATATATATATATATATATATATATATATATATTTATATATATATATTTATATAAATATATATATATATATATATATATATATATATATATATATATATATATATATATATATATATATATATATATATATATATATATATATATATATATATATATATATATTATTATCATTAACTACAAAAGCTAGAGAGCAACTCATGCACATTTTCCACTTGTTAATGGAATGGTTAGAGAGATTAGGAGGAAGAGAACATGCTGAAATATTTTCTCTTACATTTTCTTAGGTGAGTTAAATACATGCTCACTGGACTCCACTTGGATTTCAGGATGGTAATGAGTTTCAGGAATCAAGATATTAATCGGCTTTGACATTACTTCCAGTGCCTTGGAAGTAATTATCCTCTAGCATTCCTTTTTTTCAGTATTCATGATTAAAGAAACACCCTTTTAATTTTTCAAATTAATTACTAATTAGGAAGTCATGTGCTGCTCCTCATAATGGAAAAATTTCAAAGAGAGACTTCCATGAGTGTCACAGCCTATTATCATTATGAAGTAACATTAGGATGACGAGGTTTGTTCCTCTGTACTATGATGCAGAAGAGAGTGATCTCTGAGGGACGAGGCATAAGCCGCTCGGTAGGGGCAAAGAGAACAAGAGTATGGTTTTTCACCCGTGTGAATACGGAGGTGCTTTGTGAGATCGGACCGCTGAACAGCTCTATACGGGCACTGAGGACAAGGGTAAGGCTTCTCTCCCGTGTGAGTCCTCACGTGCAGTTGCAGGTTACTCTGCCACTGGAAACCCTTCCCGCAGAACTCGCACTGGAATTTTTTGACGACAGAAGTGACAGGATGACCTTCAATCCCTCCACGAACTTGATGCTGTTGAACAGTGGGAGCAAAGGGAAGAAGAGGGGGCTCGTTTGTCTGCGGGAATCTTCTAGCTGCGGCAATGCACCGACGCCACTGGAAACAAAATAGGGGCCTAGGTCAGGTGAGGTCAGTACCTACCAGTATTACTTTAATATTACAAGTAATGGTATTATATTTTTACTGTCATGGCTTTTAGCTACCAGCCTCATCATTTCAGTAATACAGAATGGTAATACAACAAATCATTAAGAGTAATAACAGCGTGATTACGCAACAACTGCGCTGGTGAGAAGGGATGAGAAGTTTGCCAAAACAATAAAACAAGACAATTATACTTCTACTTTCATTAAGAAACAAACTTACAACTCAATGTGGGAAAAAAAAAGACTAAAAAAAGTTTTACGCTGGTCCCTTCTTGGATGACGATTTGTTTAAAATCCATCTATTACAATATATATATATATATATATATATATATATATATATATATATATATATATATATATATATATATATATATATATATATATATATATATATATATATTTACCTTATTATTACTTCTTCATCAACTGTAAAGGCGTAATGACAAAATAAGTTAGCAAAGATCCCACTCCCCTCTCTCCAATGATGACACCCTGAATAGGGCTAAGTGAGAGTGTACCCGATGCCGTCGCTGATTTCCTCCCCTCCTCCCAATCCTACTCCATTTTATTCGTAACAGATTATCCAGAATGAAACTTAATGTCAATTTACATATATATATATATATATATATATATATATATATATATATATATATATATATATATATTGATCATGTGCTAATCTGCCTAATTACAGCAGTATATGGAAAATATTTGGCACTCTCTAGTATATGAAGGGAAAATAACTCAATATCTTGAATCTATGGGTACCTCTGGCTTAATATCAATTTGGGACACAAAATGATCAACTGGTCATAGAACAATGAGGAGACCACACACTTACACACATCATATTATATATATATATATATATATATATATATATATATATATATATATATATATATATATATATATATATATAAGTAAACAGCACTGAATAAAAAATTATATCCGTGACGTTGTCATTATTATTATTATTATTTAGCATTTATTAAGTTAACTGGGTAGGTTTCCTAAGGAAAAAAAAAAGAAAAGAAAAGATGAAATTATACACAAACGATGTCTTCAAATACGATAAGCTTCCACTGGAGTTAGTCCCAGCTCCATCACAAAAGATCGCACTAAGAGTCCTGCTGACACTAAGAAGTGCAGTCTATTTAGTTATCATTTTTAGCGGATATGCTCAGAACAAAGCTTCAACAACGGGACTGTTTAAAATATATTTACTTGGAAATGGATCTCATTAACTCTCTCGTGCCCGGTGACGCCAATGGAGTGTATACATTTTTAGGACCTAAGTGCACCGTGAAGCCATTAGCGTCCATTTGAACAAAAATATTATTTTGAATAGTTACACGCCAATGGCATCATGCTTTGGTTGAACATGAAATTCCTCTCTCTCTCTCTCTCGAATGAACAAATTAGCAGCTCTCTCCACTACCGTGGGTATGAGGGCGAGAAGAAGAAGAAGAAAAAAAAAAAGTTTCCGTCTCCTTCACTCATCACTCAGATCGCACACGTCTCTTTATGTGCACACTTTAATCCACGTCCATAGACGGTCCGATGAATTATTGTTTCTATTTTTTTTTTTATTGATTCATGAAAAACTATGACAAATAACGAAGTCATTGATATATTATGTATATTGATAAATGTAGGTTTGGGGGAGGAAAATAGCTGTGGAACATGGTATCTCGGCACGCTAAAAAAAAAAAAAAAAAAAAAAAAAACACACACACACACAACTGCCAGCCAGAGACAGGATTTCACAAATGAACACGGAAAACTTACTGAAATTTATGGTGCGTGAGAGGGTTAATTCATGGCTGATTATGAGTGATGACAGCAAATAACACAAATTCAGCGTGCAACTCCAGCTTTTCAAGATATTTTGCCGTTAATATTGTCTCTACCTATTGTTACTACTGCTGCTGGGATAATAGGTTAAAGGACAGATATTCAGGAAAAGTTCATTATATGTTAAAGAACCTCGTAATTTGGGGAGAGAGAAAATTGGACACCTGAAGAAAACCAGTGTGTAACACCATCTATAAATATATCAGTTCAAGAACCACTGACTCGAGTTTTGCCCTATTAATCATAAGTAGAAAATGCTTCATAGTCAATTCCATCTACTTGGCCCCAATGACATCTATTCTTCTATTTTTGTACGGAAACTATTCATCCTGCTATCAGAAAATAACAACAACTGTTCTTTAGTATTAGTTATGTTGTAAAAGAAATATTATCTAAATGCCAGAAACGCCTCCAAATTATTATTTTTTATGACTGTGACACCAGGAAAAAAAAATCTCATCGGGCCTGGGCACAAAGAAATATATGAGAAACAGATGGGGAGTGTTGTGACTTGTCAGATGTGAAGGGATCAGATATGTGTAACGAATATTCGGTGTTGATGTAGGCATAGAAAAAGAACAGTAGTTTTACGATATATTTACTTCATTCCTTGGTAGATTTTCAATCTCATAATGCTTGCATACAATATTAGTCATAATGTCATGTTTATTTTACATTCTATTCTTTCAAAGTCTTAAAGTTTCTCCTCTATCTGACCCTTCAGTGACCTTTTATTATATTTAAGTTCTATGACTTACACTTGACACGAAGACACTTTTGTAAGAGCTGAAAAGTGGGTTTACCTTTAAAGCTGTTTCTCCTCTCCCTCTGATATCCCTAATTTTAGGAGCTTACATTTTGATCTCAAAGATTTCCCAATTCAATCATCTTTCAAAAGAGTATTGAACAATGATCGTGGCGCAGTTAACTACCTCTTTATAAACTAGGTCTATGATGACCAATTCATATCTGGCAAAGTTTGGTTACGAGTCTCCTTTACAAATAAAAAAAAAAAAAGTGGAAAAGATGATGAGGGGCCCACAAACAAAAACGACATATTATGTCTTTGTGCTTTCTTTGTATTCATTTTCTGCAAAGATGTGTAGGGGGTTAAAATGTCAGATTCGAGATAGCCTATTTCCTCGATACATGCCATTTCTGCATTTCAAGTTTCCCCTGTGCTCGAAAAAAGTTAATGCAGGGATATGAGAGGAACAGTAATTCCAAAGTGAAATGAGGAAGAAGGAGGAAATGCATTTCCTTGATCTCAATTGAGAGCTAATGATGGCTTAAAATTATAATATTGCCCTTAAAAGAGCTTGCATTCCATATAAACACACTACGTATGTAGACTTCATAATATAAATATGTATGCAAAAAAATGAAACCACAACACGATTTTCGTGAAGAAGAATAATTTATTAATATCTACAATTAGTTTATCTCCTTAACGCAATATATATATATATATATATATATATATATATATATATATATATATATATATATATATATATATATATATATATATATATATATATATATATATATGTATGTGTGTGTGTGTGTGTGCAGAGAGATACATAGCAAGAGAGAGGTAGAAAAAAAAAAGTTCACTGAGTAACTTTCCCATTCATAGCTGTTTATCCTGTATCGACAAGTAGTCTTCTACACTTCATCTTTCACACTGTAGCCATTCCCGCTTGTTTCTGGTACTTTGCAAATATTTTACGTTCTATGCTGTAATAATGACAGTTTGTTTCGTTAGGTAATCATCTTCTAGAAGAGGTGTAAAATACGTGCACCTTCATAATATCAATAAAAATTTAAATTTATAAAGGAGGATTCCTCCCATACTTGCAGGTCAGTAACAGATGAGGCATACTGGCACCAAACAGATGAGACATACTGGCACCACACTAGGTCAGCACTGGGAAGGCAGGACAAAAATTAAAATGGAAAAACATTATTCAAGGGCTGACTCTACGTGCTGTCAGTGATTGTGTTCATAAGAGAGTTAATTTAGAAAGAAGCATTGCCTCTAATTGAATTCCTGATCCCTTGGGCTCATCTCACGGTCTCTAAGGTTTTGCACGGGGTATAGTGAGAATAATACGCCATCCTGAGACCGATTCTCTTGGCTTTGGATTCTTGCATGAGGCATCAAAGCTTAAGGTTTTTACTTTGAGTCACCATTTGTTGTATGGGATACCATTGTAAAATCTTGAAGTGGTGTACCACAGCACTAGCTTAAATATATATATATATATATATATATATATATATATATATATATATATATATATATATATATATATATATATATATATATATATATATATATATATATATATATATATATATATATATATATATATATATATATATATATATGGAGACATGAATCACGTAATTCATGTTTTCACATATGTTAATGTGTTTATTTTATTATTATTATTGAAGCATAATATATATATATATATATATATATATATATATATATATATATATATATATATATATATATATATATATATATATATATATATATATATATATATATATATATATATAGAGATAGAGATAGAGAGAGAGAGAGAGAGAGAGAGAGAGAGAGAGAGAGAGAGAGAGAGAGAGAGAGAGAGAGAGAGAGAGAGAGAGAGAGAGTATTAGCAGACATACAGGGCCTATATATGTATATCAAATTATATTATATTCTTCTTAGTAATGAAACAATTCTTTTCTCATGTCTGAGAACAAAAAACTTTGGATCCAATTCTGGGCAGCCATTTCCGTTAGTGTTCTCCTAATATCAACTAACTTGATCGTGTCTCTTAGATAAGACACACCACGACAGTCACATCCATAGTCTCGAAACGACTAAGTCAAAGTTCCACAGAAAGGAGAGATGGGATCTAAATCGTGTTCTGTTGTATGGCAGATCACTGTATAGCCAAAGGCGTCAAGGACAAGAGACAAGGCCCGATTTTCTAAACAGTGTAAACCTGGGATACCATATTGTTAGTTAGCTAGACACACAAATGGATTTCATAAACGCATCTGACGCGGTTCTGTGTATGGCTAGGATCCCGTACAGAATCCTAGCCATGCACAGAACCGCGTCAGATGCGTTCATGAAATCCATTTGTGTGTGTCTAGCTAACTAACAATATGGTATCCTAGGTTTACACTTTTTAAGAAATAGGGCCAAAAACAGTAAACTAGTTGTTGAAATTTTAACTCATTCAGTAATTATTATACTGCCATTTCTGTACCCAATGTCATTAGTCACAAACTTTTGTAACTTGGAAGAAAAAAAAAATGCGAGAAATTACTTACAAGTTTTTATGCTTCAAACTGCATTATGTAGTGCTGAATTCGTCATGACAGAAAATAATATATCTCCTAAAGAAAGAAAAAATATTTGTGAGCCACAATTTAATTACTGTTGAGGATTAGCGAATGAGCTACTTATCAACAGTCAAGAGGTCACTAGTTCGATTCCTAACTGGATTTGCAAATCATTACCTCTCAAATTGCAACTCTACAAGGACAGGAATGTCCAAGTTGCAATCCTCCACACACAATTCAAAGAAGTGTTCATTAGACGATACAGAACACAGGAAGAGATGGGAAAGATCAAAAACTTGTTGCAAGAGGCAAGAAGGTTAAATGAAGAAAAAAATGAAGGAGAAGAAAAATGTTCATTTCAGAGTTCTTCCAGACAAAGGGGAGATAAAGAAGATAATGACAGAAGGTCAGGGGATGGGGCCTCATTAAGACTGTTATACACAAATGCTGATGGATTAGCTGGTAAGGCAGTAGAATTAAAAGATAGGATTCACAACAGTAAGGCATATATAGTAGCAATTACTGAGACTAAGACTAAGTTGAGTGAGGGCATAAACAGTGTCACAGTTTTTCCTAAGGGCTTCAGAATATTAAGGGTTGACAGATATGAGAGGACTGGTGGAGGGATAGCACTGCTCATAAGTGAAAGGATTCAAGTTGAAGAAATAAACTTGGCTATAGAAAGTGAGTTCAAGGAATTTCTTGTTGCTCGCATAAATACTGGGTCAGAGAGCATTATAATAACTGTTGTATATAACCCACCAAGGAACCAGAATAGGCTAGAAGTTTATGAGGAAAGTCATATAGGTACTATTGAAGTCATAAACTCAGTTGTTAACATGGCACAAGAGAGAAAATGTAGGATTTTGATTATGGGAGATTTTAATCTTAAAGAGATAGATTGTATAAATCTTGACCCACACAGTGGTGAGGACTCATTCGGGGCAAGATTCCTAGATTGCGTACAAGAGAATTTCCTACACCAACATGTAATGGAACCAACGAGGGCCAGGGGTGGGGATGAACCATCACTACTTGATCTAGTATTCACAGATGTGTTGGATATTGAAAAAAATTGAGTATGAACCACCAATTGGATAGAGTGACCACTGTGTGTTGTTTATGGAGTATATCATTGAAGATATTCTGCCTGAGAGTAGAGGCACTGAGGACATGAGGAGGAACTATCCGAAAGGAGATTACATCAAAATGAATGAGCTTTTTGCAGTTATTGACTGGAGAACCTTATTTTACAACAAATCTGTACAAGAAATGTATGACATCTTTTGTGAGAAATATGGGAAGATAGTAGATTGCTGCATACCTGTCACCAAAGTAGATGTAATTCAGGCCAGAGAGAAATGGTTTGATAATGAGTGTAAAAGAGCTAAGGAGTGAAGAGACAAATGCTGGAAAAGGTATAGGAGGAGAGAAAACATAAATGCCTGGCAAACCTACAAAAGAGCAAGAAATGACTACCTAAGTAAAAGGAGAGAGGCAGAGAGAGACTATGAGAGGGACATCACCAGGAAGGCTAAAGAAAATCCCAAGCTTTTCCACAGCTTTATCAGAGGAAAACTGAAGGTAAAAGAACAGGTTTTAAGGCTAAAGAAAGCGGATGGAAGCATCACTGAGACGGATGAAGAGATCTGCAAAGAACTGAACAAGGAGTTTCAGTCAGTATTTACAATAGAAAATACCCCACCCCCTCAGATTGCAGAGATAGAAGCTCAAGGGCCGGTATCAGAGAACATCAACCTTACAGCCACAGAGGTATGCAAAGCGCTGATGGATTTAGATGTTCATAAAGCTACAGGTCCTGATGACATATCCCCTGATGTACTTAAAAATGCGCAAACTCAATATCAGTGGCACTGGGTATCATATTTAAAAAGTCACTGGAGTCAGGGGAGATTCCAAGATGCTGGAAACAAACAAATGTGATACCTATCTTCAAAAAGGGAAGGAGGGATACGGCTCTGAACTATAGACGAGTTTCCTTGACCAGCATAGTTTGCAAAGTTATGGAGAAACTACTAAGGAAACATATCTCTCTTCACTTGGAATCCTTCAACTTTTTGTCAGTGAGACAACATGGGTTCAGAGAAGGTAGATCAACAGTAACAAACTTATTAGAATTTTATGATGAGGTAAGCCGAATCTTACATGAAAGAGAGGGCTGGGCAGATTGCATATTCCTAGACTTCCAGAAAGCGTTTGACACTGTTCCACATGGGAGACTTATTAGGAAGCTGCAAGCAATGGCTAGAATAGGTGGAAATGTCTTGGAATGGATAAAAACTTACTTAGAAGGAAGGGAACAGAGGGTTAGAGTAAGACACTCAATGACTGAATGGAGAAGAGTTAGTAGTGTAGTTTCACAGGGTTCAGTTTTAGGGCCACTTTTGTTCCATGTATATGTAAATGACCTACAAGTCTGTAAATTCATTCATGTAATTACCTAATTTGTGTTTACGGGAAAGAGCCCAAAGCTCGTATCTTCCCGTCTCCTGATCGGTTCCATTTTCTACTTAGTGATACTTATCATACCTGTCCTTAAAACTATAGATCGAGATAGCATTAACTACCTCCTCGTTTAGCGAATTCCAATTATCAACTACTCTTACTCTGAAAAAGTATTTCCTTACATCCTGCAAAGAAGTTTTCTTACGAAGCTTCAAACTATGACCTCTAGTTTAGAGCCTGCCATATCAAAATATCGATCCCTATCCACTCTATCATAACCATGAAGGAATTTAAAGACTGTCACCATATCCCCCCTCAATCTTCTAGCTTCGAGTGATGGTAAGTCTAATTCTCTCAGCCTCTCATCATAACTGAGACTGCGTATTTCTGGCACCAGTTTCGTGGCATGTCTTTGAACTTTTTCAAGCTTAGCTATGTGCTTTTTCAAGTGCGGATTCCAAAAGGGGGCTGCATATTCAAGTTTTGGCCTCACATAGGTTGCGGATTTCAAAAGGGGGCTGCATATTCAAGTTTTGGCCTCACATAGGTTACATAAATATTTCTGAACATTTCCTTGTCCATGTGCCTGAAAGCTACCCTTACATTTGATAAGAATGCATATGCTGCCTTTACTATGCCATTTATATGTATTTCTGGAGACAAATCTGCCAGTATGTTTACTCCTAGATCTCTCTCATTTTCTGCCTCTTGAAGTTGTACTCCAGCCACCGAGTAGTCAAGCTTGGGCCTTCTTGCACTTGTACCCATTCTCATTACCTTACATTTTGAAGTATTGAATTTCATTAGCCACTTTTCTGACCACTCATGCAGACTATTTAGATCTTCCTGAAGTTCTCTACCATTGTTCTCGTTTCTTACTTTCTTCACAATCTTTGCATCATCTGCAAACATATTCATGAATGAATTTACAGACTCTGGTAGGTCATTTACATATACTAGGAACAAAAGTGGCCCTAAAACTGAACCCTGTGGAACTCCACTACTAATTCTTCTCCATTCAGACACTAAGTGTCTTACTCTAACCCTCAGTTCCCTTCCTTCTAAGTAAGTTTTTATCCATTCCAAGACATTTCCACCTATTCTAGCCATTGCTTGCAGCTTCCTAATAAGTCTCCCATGTGGAACAGTGTCAAACGCTTTCTGGAAGTCTAGGAATATGCAATCTGCCCAGCCCTCTCTTTCCCGCAAGATTCGGCTTACCTCATCATAAAATTCTAATAAGTTTGTTACTGTTGATCTACCTTCTCTGAAGCCATGTTGCCTCACTGACAAAAAGTTGAATGATTCCAAGTGAAGAGTGATATGTTTCCTTAGTAGTTTCTCCATAACTTTGCAAACTATGCTGGTCAAGGAAACTGGTCTATAGTTCAGAGCCGTGTCAATCCTTCCCTTTTTGAAGATAGGTATCACGTTTGCTTGTTTCCAGCATCTTGGAATCTCCCCTGACTCCAGTGACTTTTTAAATATGATACTTAGTGCCACTGATATTGAGTTTGCGCATTTTTTAAGTACATGATATGTTTGCAGATGATGCAAAGATTGTGAAGAAAGTAAAAAACGAGAACAATGGTAGAGAACTTCAGGAAGATGTAAATAGTCTGCATGAGTGGTCAGAAAAGTGGCTAATGAAATTCAATACTTTAAAATGTAAGGTAATGAGAACGGGTACAAGTGCAAGAAGGCCCAAGCTTGACTCCTCGGTGGCTGGAGTACAACTTCAAGAGACAGAAAATGAGAGAGATCTGGGAGTAAACATACTGGCAGATTTGTCTCCAGAAATACATATAAATGGCATAGTAAGGGCAGCATATGTATTCTTATCAAATGTAAGGGTAGCCTTCAGGCACATGGACAAGGAGATGTTCAGAAATATTTATGTAACTTATGTGAGACTAAAACTCGAATATGCAGCCCCCTTTTGGAATCCACACTTGAAAAAGCAAAAAGCTAAGCTTGAAAAAGTTCAAAGACATGCCACGAAACTGGTGCCAGAAATACGCAATCTCAGTTATGATGAGAGGCCGAGGGAATTAGACTTACCATCACTGGAAGCTAGAAGATTGAGGGGGGGATATGGTGACGGTCTTTGAATTCCTTCATGGTTATGATAGAGTGGATAGGGATCGATATTTTGATATGGCTGGCTCTAGAACTAGAGGTCATAGTTTGAAGCTTCGTAAGAAAACTTCTTTGCAGGATGTAAGGAAATACTTTTTCAGTGTAAGAGTAGTTGATAATTTGAATTCGCTAAGCGAGGAGGTAGTTAATGCTATTTCAATCCATAGTTTTAAGGACCGGTATGATAAGTATCACTAAGTATAAAATGGAACCGACGAGGAGCCGGGAAGATACGAGCTTTGGGCTCTTTCCCGTAAACACAATTAGGTAATTACACACACACACACACACACACACACACACACACACACACACACACACACACACACACACACACACACACACACACACACACACACACACACACACCACACACACACACACACACACACACACACACACACACACACACACACACACACACACACACACACACACACACACACACACACACACACACACACACACACACACACACACACACACACACACACACACACACACACACACACACACACACACACACACACACACACACACACACACACACACACACACACACACACACACACACACACACACACACACACACACACACACACACACACACACACACACACACACACACACACACACACACACACACACACACACACACACACACACACACACACACACACACACACACACACACACACACACACACACACACACACACACACACACACACACACACACACACACACACACACACACACACACACACACACACACACACACACACACACACACACACACACACACACACACACACACACACACACACACACACACACACACACACACACACACACACACACACACACACACACACACACACACACACACACACACACACACACACACACACACACACACACACACACACACACACACACACACACACACACACACACACACACACACACACACACACACACACACACACACACACACACACACACACACACACACACACACACACACACACACACACACACACACACACACACACACACACACACACACACACACACACACACACACACACACACACACACACACACACACACACACACACACACACACACACACACACACACACACACACACACACACACACACACACACACACACACACACACACACACACACACACACACACACACACACACACACACACACACACACACACACACACACACACACACACACACACACACACACACACACACACACACACACACACACACACACACACACACATACATACATACATATATATATATATATATATATATATATATATATATATATATATATATATATATATATATATATATATATATATATATATGGGCTTTTGTTAGTCACAAACATCCTATTATATAGATAACTAGCACGATATATATATATATATATATATATATATATATATATATATATATATATATATATATATATATATATATATATATATATATATATATATATATATATATATATATTATATATATATATATATATATACATACAGTGTTCCTTCAATTATCGCGAAGGTTCGGTTCCGGGACCCGGCGAGAGACAGGAAAATCGCGGAGTAGGATCAGCCTATAAGTACATAGATATTTTAATTTATTTTTACGTTTACAACGTATAAACTGCATAAACCCTCCCTGTACTGTTAACAAACCACCCTTTACTTCATAAATAACAGCATGCAAGCGTAAATTTATATGACATCCTCATGTACATAGGTATTTTACAATTATTTTTACGTTTACTGTATAAACCCTCGCTGCACTGTTAAACAACCACCCTTTACTTTATAAATAACAGCATGCAACGTAAATTTATATGTACGTGATAGGTAAACTTACCGTGAATGAGGTGGTAATGAGTTTGTAGACGCCAGAGGAAATTATTCCGCATCCAATAACAGCTTTACAGCTGTTATTCATCGAGGCCAAATTAGCGGCCGACATCCGTAAACCTTTTTCCTTCCTTCAACATATCTAAGAGTTTCACCTTATCAGTTATGGTTAACATTTTCCATTGCCACTTAGGCTCACTACAAGAAGCATTAGAAGATGAAGGATGCTTGGGAGCATTGCAAAGGTTAAAATATGCAATTAACAATATCACAAGCAAAACGTATTAATAAACACAACGTGAACGGCGCACACGTGAGTTAGACTGAATGAGTGAGGCGAGACAGTGGAAGATGGTGCAAGCCTTTGTCCGAAACGCTGATAGCGATATCGTATTTTACATGTTGCAATACTGTTAGTATTTATGTTTTTTACTATTTTTTACTGTTTTATTATTCTTAGGCTAAGAAATACATTTTTTTATAAAAAAAAAATCATGAAACTACTGGAAATTTTAATATATATGCTAGCTCACGTAGGTGCGACGCCAATACGTTGTACGCTATCAGACACTATTTCACATGATGCAATACAGTGAGTTATATATCTAAATATATGTTTTTTACTATTTCATACTGAGTTATATATCTAAATTTATGTTTTTTACTATTTTGTACTGTTTTATTACTCTTAGGCTAAGAAATACTTGTTTTATCAATAAAATAATGAAAATTTCAATATGTACTATCTTATGTAGGTTCGACCCTTTTCGTTTTCCAAAACGCTGATACCGGCATCGTATTTTACATGGTGCAAATACTGTAGGTATTTATGTTTTTTACTATTTTTTACTGTTTTATTATTCTTAGGCTAAGAAATATGTTTTTTTATCAATAAAATCATGAAACTACTGGAAATATAAATATATATGCTAGCTCACGTAGCTGCGACCCCAATACATTGTACGCTATCGAACACTATTTCACATGATGCAATACTGTGAGTTATACTGTATATCTAAATTTATGTTTTTTACTATTTTTTACTGTTTTATTATTCATAGGCTGGGAAATAATTTTTTTTTCAATAAGATAATGAAATATGTTTTTTCAATAAAATAATGAATATGCTGAAAATTTTTATTTTTTTAATATTTTAATATTTTTGCATATACCCCCCAAAAAAAATAAAATGTGCCAAAAAAAAAATTGCGGTAGAGTGAAATCGTGAGCCAAGAAACGCGATACAGCAAAGGAATACTGTATATATCTCTGTGTGTGTGTGTGATTACCTAATTGTGATTACCTAATTGTGTTTACGGGAAAGAGCCCAAAGCTCGTATCTTCCCGTCTCCTGATCGGTTCCATTTTTAGACTTAGTGATACTTATCATACCTGTCCTTAAAACTATGGATTGAGGTAGCATTAACTACCTCCTCGCTTAGCGAATTCCAATTATCAACTACTCTTACACTGAAAAAGTATTTCCTTACATCCTGCAAACAAGTTTTCTTCCGAAGCTTCAAACTATGACCTCTAGTTCTAGAGCCAGCCATATCGAAATATCGATCCCTATCCACTCTATCATAACCGTGAAGGAATTTAAAGACTGTCACCATATCCCCCCTTACTCTTCTAGCTTCGAGTGATGGCAAGTCTAATTCCCTCAGCCTCTCATCATAACCGAGATTGCGTATTTCTGGCACCAGTTTCGTGGCATGTCTTTGAACTTTTTCAAGCTTAGCTATGTGCTTTTTCAAGTGCGGATTCCAAAAGGGGGCTGCATATTCGAGTTTTGGCCTCACATAGGTTACATAAATATTTCTGAACATTTCCTTGTCCATGTGCCTGAAGGCTACCCTTACATTTGATAAGAATGCATATGCTGCCCTTACTACGCCATTTATATGTATTTCTGGAGACAAATCTGCCAATATGTTTACTCCTAGATCTCTCTCATTTTCTGTCTCCTGAAGTTGTACTCCAGCCACCGAGTAGTCAAGCTTGGGCCTTCTTGCACTTGTACCCATTCTCATTACCTTACATTTTGAGGTATTGAATTTCATTAGCCACTTTTCTGACCACTCATGCAGATTATTTAGATCCTCCTGAAGTTCTCTACCATTGTTCTCGTTTTTTACTTTCTTCACAATCTTTGCATCATCTGCAAACATATTCATGAATGAATTTACAGACTCTGGTAGGTCATTTACATATACAAGGAACAAAAGTGGCCCTAAAACTGAACCCTGTGGAACTCCACTACTAACTCTTCTCCATTCAGACACTGAGTGTCTTACTCTAACCCTCTGTTCCCTTCCTTCTAAGTAAGTTTTTATCCATTCCAAGACATTTCCACCTATTCTAGCCATTGATTGCAGCTTCCTAATAAGTCTCCCATGTGGAACAGTGTCAAACGCTTTCTGGAAGTCTAGGAATATGCAATCTGCCCAGCCCTCTCTTTCCTGTAAGATTTGGCTTACCTCATCATAAAATTCTAATAAGTTTGTTACTGTTGATCTTCCTTCTCTGAAGCCATGTTGCCTCACTGACAAAAAGTTGAAGGATTCCAAGTGAAGAGAGATATGTTTCCTTAGTAGTTTCTCCATAAGTTTGCAAACTATGCTGGTCAAGGAAACTGGTCTATAGTTCAGAGCCGTATCCCTCCTTCCCTTTTTGAAGATAGGTATCACATTAGCTTGTTTCCAGCATCTTGGAATCTCCCCCGACTCCAGTGACTCCTTAAATATGATACTTAGTGCCACTGATATTGTGTTTGCGCATTTTTTAAGCACATGAGGGGATATGTCATCAGGACCTGTAGCTTTATGAACATCTAAATCCATCAGCGCTTTGCATACCTCTGTGGCTGTAAGGTTGATGTTCTCTAGTACCGGCCCTTGAGCTTCTATCACTGCAATCTGAGGGGGTGGGGTATTTTCTACTGTAAATACTGACTGAAACTCCTTGTTCAATTCTTTGCAGATCTCTTCGTCCGTCTCAGTGATGCTTCCATCCGCTCTCTTTAGCCTTAAAACCTGTTCTTTTACCTTCAGTTTTCCTCTGATAAAGCTGTGGAAAAGTTTGGGATTTTCTTTAGCCTTCCTGGTGATGTCCCTCTCATAATCTCTCTCTGCCTCTCTCCTTTTACTTAGGTAGTCATTTCTTGCTCTTTTGTAGGTTTGCCAGGCATTTATGTTTTTTCTCCTCCTATACCTTTTCCAGCATTTGTCTCTCCACTCCTTAGCTCTTTTACACCCATTATCGAACCATTTCTCTCTGGCATGAATTACACCTACTTTGGTGACAGGTATGCAGCAATCTACTATCTTCCCATATTTCTCACAAAAGATGTCATACATTTCTTGTACAGATTTGTTGTAAAATAAGGTTCTCCAGTCAATAACTGCAAAAAGCTCATTCATTTTGATGTAATCTCCTTTCGGATAGTTCTCCTCATGTCCTCAGTGCCTCTACTCTCAGGAAGAATGTCTTCAATGATATACTCCATCAACAACACACAGTGGTCACTCTTTCCAATTGGTGGTTCATACTCAATATTTTCAATATCCAACACATTATCTGTGAACACCAGATCAAGTAGTGATGGCTCATCCCCACCCTTGGCTCTTGTTGGTTCCATTACATGTTGGTGTAGGAAATTCCCTTGTACGCAATCTAGGAATCTTGCCCCAAATGAGTCCTCACCACTGTGTGGGTCAAGATTTATCCAATCTATCTCTTTATGATTAAAGTCTCCCATAATCAAAATCCTACATTTTTTCTCCCGCGCCATGTTAACAACTGAGTTTATGACTTCATTCGTACCTATATGACTTTCCTCATAAATTTCAAGCCTATTTTGGTTCCTTGGTGGGTTGTATACAACAGTTATTATAATGTTCTCTGACCCAGTATTTATGCGAGCAACAAGAAATTCCCTGAACTCACTTTCTATAGCCAAGTTTATTTCTTCAACTTGAATCCTCTCACTTATGAGCAGTGCTATCCCTCCACCAGTCCTCTCAGATCTTTCGACCCTTAGTATTCTGAAGCCCTTAGGAAAAACTGTGACACTGTTTATGTCCTCACTCAACTTAGTCTCTGTAATTGCTACTATATCTGCCTTACTGTTGTGAATCCTATCTTTTAATTCTACTGCCTTACCAGCTAATCCATCAGCATTTGTGTATAACAATCTTAATGAGGCCCCATCCCCTGATCTTCTGTCATTATGTTCTTTATCTCCCCTTTGTCTGGAAGTATTCTGTAACGAAAATTTTTCTTCTCTTCTTCATTTCTTTCATCATTTAACCTTCTTGCCTCTTGCAACAAGTTTTTGATCTTTCCCATCTCTTCCTGTGTTCTGTATCGTCTAATGAACACTTCTTTGCATTCTTGAAGGTCTTTTAGACTTTTTTTTCTCAACAATATTTCCCTACATGTCTCCCCTCTCTCAAAGGTTACTTTTGTTGGTCTCGGCTTTCCTTCCCTCGAATATTTACCTAGTTGGTGTATGTTTACAATATCCTCAGGACCACATACTACTCCAAGCTTTCTTATCAGGTCTACAACGTTAGCTTTATTTTCTTCAAGTCTCCCCTGCCATGTTGGCTCCTGGGATGCACTTATGCCTGAGATTACCACTGTCTTCTCCTTATCAAGTGCCTGTCTGATGAGTGGGTTTGCCCTTTCCATCACAACGTCTTTCATTTTTTCGATTACTGTCTCTTTATAGTCAACTGTTTGTATGTTTTCCAGTGCCACCACCTTTACAGCCTCTTTTACTGCCACATTCCCCTTTAGTGCATCAGCAAAGGACGTTTTCATGGCATCATTTTCCATATTCAGCTCCTGGAACTCTTTTCTGTGTGTGTGTGTGTGTGTGTGTGTGTGTGTGTGTGTGTGTGTGTGTGTGTGTGATTACCTAATTGTGTTTACGGGAAAGAGCCCAAAGCTCGTATCTTCCCGTCTCCTGATCGGATCCATTTTTAGACTTAGTGATACTTATCATACCTGTCCTTAAAACTATGGATTGAGGTAGCATTAACTACCTCCTCGCTTAGCGAATTCCAATTATCAACTACTCTTACACTGAAAAAGTATTTCCTTACATCCTGCAAACAAGTTTTCTTCCGAAGCTTCAAACTATGACCTCTAGTTCTAGAGCCAGCCATATCGAAATATCGATCCCTATCCACTCTATCATAACCGTGAAGGAATTTAAAGACTGTCACCATATCCCCCCTTACTCTTCTAGCTTCGAGTGATGGCAAGTCTAATTCCCTCAGCCTCTCATCATAACCGAGATTGCGTATTTCTGGCACCAGTTTCGTGGCATGTCTTTGAACTTTTTCAAGCTTAGCTATGTGCTTTTTCAAGTGCGAATTCCAAAAGGGGGCTGCATATTCGAGTTTTGGCCTCACATAGGTTACATAAATATTTCTGAACATTTCCTTGTCCATGTGCCTGAAGGCTACCCTTACGTTTGATAAGAATGCATATGCTGCCCTTACTACGCCATTTATATGTATTTCTGGAGACAAATCTGCCAGTATGTTTACTCCTAGATCTCTCTCATTTTCTGTCTCTTGAAGTTGTACTCCAGCCACCGAGTAGTCAAGCTTGGGCCTTCTTGCACTTGTACCCATTCTCATTACCTTACATTTTGAGGTATTGAATTTCATTAGCCACTTTTCTGACCACTCATGCAGATTATTTAGATCCTCCTGAAGTTCTCTACCATTGTTCTCGTTTTTTACTTTCTTCACAATCTTTGCATCATCTGCAAACATATTCATGAATGAATTTACAGACTCTGGTAGGTCATTTACATATACAAGGAACAAAAGTGGCCCTAAAACTGAACCCTGTGGAACTCCACTACTAACTCTTCTCCATTCAGACACTGAGTGTCTTACTCTAACCCTCTGTTCCCTTCCTTCTAAGTAAGTTTTTATCCATTCCAAGACATTTCCACCTATTCTAGCCATTGATTGCAGCTTCCTAATAAGTCTCCCATGTGGAACAGTGTCAAACGCTTTCTGGAAGTCTAGGAATATGCAATCTGCCCAGCCCTCTCTTTCCTGTAAGATTTGGCTTACCTCATCATAAAATTCTAATAAGTTTGTTACTGTTGATCTTCCTTCTCTGAAGCCATGTTGCCTCACTGACAAAAAGTTGAAGGATTCCAAGTGAAGAGAGATATGTTTCCTTAGTAGTTTCTCCATAAGTTTGCAAACTATGCTGGTCAAGGAAACTGGTCTATAGTTCAGAGCCGTATCCCTCCTTCCCTTTTTGAAGATAGGTATCACATTTGCTTGTTTCCAGCATCTTGGAATCTCCCCCGACTCCAATGACTCCTTAAATATGATACTTAGTGCCACTGATATTGTGTTTGCGCATTTTTTAAGCACATGAGGGGATATGTCATCAGGACCTGTAGCTTTATGAACATCTAAATCCATCAGCGCTTTGCATACCTCTGTGGCTGTAAGGTTGATGTTCTCTAATACCGGCCCTTGAGCTTCTATCACTGCAATCTGAGGGGGTGGTGTATTTTCTACTGTAAATACTGACTGAAACTCCTTGTTCAATTCTTTGCAGATCTCTTCGTCCGTCTCAGTGATGCTTCCATCCGCTCTCTTTAGCCTTAAAACCTGTTCTTTTACCTTCAGTTTTCCTCTGATAAAGCTGTGGAAAAGCTTGGGATTTTCTTTAGCCTTCCTGGTGATGTCCCTCTCATAATCTTTCTCTGCCTCTCTCCTTTTACTTAGGTAGTCATTTCTTGCTCTTTTGTAGGTTTGCCAGGCATTTATGTTTTTTCTCCTCCTATACCTTTTCCAGCATTTGTCTCTCCACTCCTTAGCTCTTTTACACCCATTATCGAACCATTTCTCTCTGGCATGAATTACACCTACTTTGGTGACAGGTATGCAGCAATCTACTATCTTCCCATATTTCTCACAAAAGATGTCATACATTTCTTGTACAGATTTGTACAAGAAATGTATGACATCTTTTGTGTGTGTGTGTGTGTGTGTGTGTGTGTAAAAAATGACCAAATAAAATTAAGAGGGAAAAATGGAGGAAACGCATGAGTACAAACATGAGAGCTTTTGGTTATAAGTCAATTTAATTTTTACAAGATAGAAATATAGGAGAGTCTCAACCTGAGTTAATGATAGGAGACCAAGAGTTAAAAATAAGTATCTTTGAAAATGTTAAGCTGGAGCCCTAGTCATGTCTTTCATTGTGAAAGCTAATAACGTCTTTTCATTGACTACAGAAATAGCATAATGTAGAAGTAGTATGTAGAACCTAATACTAGTACCAGGGATCTGCCAAATAATTATATGTCGCGAGTTCCACATATTCCAGTAGTAAGGATGCGAATTTCAAAATAGAATAGTTTGTGAAAAGTCGAAGTAGTGTGGCTATCCTACAAAAATAATAATAATAATAATAATAAAATAATTAAAATAGTAATAATAATAAAAATTATAATAATAATAAAAGCTGTATGTCATGGGTAGGGTTTTACCCCATATCCATAACTGAGAAGTTTTGGAAGCAATACAATGAATAAAAAAAAAATAATGATTTATAAGTTAAAAATATCAAGTACATATTTTTAAAACAGTGACAATCACATCGAGGGCTTAAAGGTGATTAAAGACTAGAAAGTGCTTGTTTTATATAAAGGCCGAATGAGTATAGTCTTTTGATAAATAGCAAACACTACTTACTAACAAGCAAAGTTAGCCTCTAACTATGAAGTAAATAACCTTTAACCAGGGAAAGCTCAGCTCAGCAACACAAATTAATTACCTCTGAAATGAAGTAAATATTTGGCTAAGTAAGGTTAACATATTAAGTGCCAATATTTGTAACAAAATAATAGCGCTGAAATGTCAAAGCGCAGATGAAGTTAAGCTGTCATTGGCTTCCTCTGAATCGTACCTCACCCTATATAGTGTTAATCAATAACATTACGCCCCCCCAAAAAAATAGACAAATACGGTTGCTACCACAGCTTATGAAGAGAAATTCAAAAGTTCGCATGAAGCTTTGACTTGTAAACAGAATACAAGTCTGGGAAGGCAACAACACATGGTTTGATGAATGGTGGCTATTTGAAGTTTAATTGTTATCTATGAAGAGGAAAGGGCTTTTAGGCATCGAAGAAATGCAGGTTAAGAAGACATTGATTCAAGAAGAAAGCTAAAAAGTTTAAAAATATAATAAACATTCTGTGTCCTCTAAGTGGATATTTAGTGTTATTTTCTCTCTCAACTCTATGTCACTCTCGTGAAATTCCATGAATAATGCATAAAAGGAAAAAATGTTTTAAGAATTAGTGACTATTTCTTTTACCTAAAGAGGTTGCATACTTCGGTTCACAAATTTTTTTCAGTATCTGCACACACACACACACATACATATATACACAGATGTATGAAAATTTTGGCTATGAAGAAAAATAATTATGAAAGAGAGGTGTACCTTGGGCTTATGAGTGAATATAATTATGTACTCTTCTGCAGAGGCAACTGGTTTACAGAACAAAGAGCAGTCATATATATATATATATATATATATATATATATATATATATATATATATATATATATATATATATATATATATATATATATATATATATATATATATATATATATATATATATATATATATATAGTGATCCTTCGCTGGATCGCGTTTCTTGGCTCGCGTTTACACTGTACCACAGTTTTTTTTTTGGCAAATTATTATTTTATTTTTTGGATATATGCAAAAATATTAAAATATTGAAAAAATAAAAATTTTCAGAATTTTAATTTTTTTATTGAAAAAAACAAATTTCATTATTTAATTGATAAAAAAAATTTATTTCCCAGCCTACGAATAATAAAACAGTAAAAAATAGTAAAAAACATAAATTTAGATATATAACTCACAGTACAGGGTATTGCATCATGTCAAATAGTGTCTGATAGCGTACGATGTATTGGGGTCGCACCTAAGTGAGCTAGCATATACTGTATATTAAAATTTACAGTAGTTTCATGATTTTATTGATAAAAAAACGTATTTCTTAGCCAAAGAATAATAAGACAGTAAAAAATAGTAAAAAACATAAATACTAACAGTATTGCACCACGTAAAATACGATACCAGTATCAGCGTTTCGGAAAACGCAAAGGCTCTCACCTACGTGACCTAGTGAATATTAAAATTTTCATTATTTTATTGATAAAATAAGTATTTCCTAGCCTAAGAACAGGTCAGAGTAAAGGGCCTTTGGGGTCAAAACATGGGTAAAGCCAAGACGAGAAACCTAGATATGCAGGTGTTGAAAAAAATTACAATCAAAGTTAAAATTAACATCAACAATACTAATACTACTAATAATAATAAAAGGCAGGGCATATACAATACCAACAGCAAGAACTCAACAATAATAAAAAAAAAAGACATAATCACACAAACCATATTTCCATTAACAAATATACTATTTTATTTAAATAACTACATTTATCAAACTGGAAGAAAGCATATTTAATATATTTTCAATGCCAAGCTGTCCATGGCGCAATATTTTTTATATTCTGATATGGTAACAAGTGCAGATTCCAAGGTGTTTCTAGTAGTAATATTACTCCTCCTCACTAAGACGGAAGCATTGTTTCCGGCAATACATTGTAATAAATGCAAATATGAAAATGCGGCAACCAGGCATTGGAAGACCGACAATTTAAAGATTTGTTAGTTTTATCAACAGAGTACTTATCACAATCGCAACATGGAATCTTGCATAAAACACTAGATTTAGAAACTGGAAAATTTTTTAGCCATCATATTAGGAAATGTATTTTCGTAATTAAAAACTAAGCTAATCTTTAGTGCTATCAGAGCCTTGACTATACTCTGACAACCTTGGAGAGAGAGAATAACTTGGCTATTTTTAATATTCAAAGCAACATTTGTGTCTAAACGAGATGGTTTATGGTATATGCGGTTTTCAGAACTGAAGCAATTACTGAAATACCAATTTGATTTACAAAGATTTTTTCCAGTTTTAATAAAAAAAAGTTTCCCAATTCTCTGCATCATAGAACTCAGGACTTACAATTTGTGGAGCACAAAGAACATTGCAGAAAAAAAAATTTTTTTTACTAATGATTATGACCATAATAACAATTTACATATGACAGAGTATTTGTGGGATTTCTAAAAATACTGAAGTTCAACGAAAAAGATCTCTATGTAACAAAATATCTAAAAATGGTAACAAACATTATTTTCTGTCTTCAGGGTGAATTTAATAGAGGGAATAAAGTGACTGTATTCAACTTAATCAAAAACTCCTGCATGTTATCATCAGTCAGGAAAAAAAAGTTTATCATAAAAAAAAAACCACACACACACACAGGCGAAAGTTAAAATTTCTGGGGATAATTGTATGAAAATACTGTCCATTGAAAAATTCTAAATAAAGATAAAAAAATATAGAGAAAACAAGGGATTTCTCGTAGCCATGCCCAAAGTGCTTTAACAATCTTCAACGCATAGCTGAATGATTTGTAAAACTACATTTTTAGGATTCAATACAAAGGTTATCAAGTACAGAACTAAGGTATTCTAACAGGCTATTTATGGGTACTGTAGTAAACGGAGAACAAACAACATGAAACATCTGCATTTTTGGAGTGGTAGCAAAAGCTTTAAATTTTTCAAGCAGATCATACGCTGTCAATGCAAAGGACATTGATATATTTCCAAGCAAAGTGGACAATAAACAAACTAAAAACTTCAATAACTTATACTATAAGGAAATAATAGAACTAAATTTGGGCTAAGGCGTGATTGATCCATGCTTCTGAGTTTGACCAATCCATGAAGATGCGAGAGACTACAGGGGAATGAATAGTCAGTCTGTCTCTTCAGAGCTTATGAGTTTTATAACATCGTCTAAGGGATTCTTTTTGAATTGCAAGTATGTATTTGTGGAATCCAATAACTATTTAATTTTGTTTAAATAACTTCCTTTATAATGAAAAATTACTAAAGCAACTGCTTTATCTGTTTGTGATATTTTTTTCATGATTGTGACACCAGGACGAAAAAAAAAAAAAAAAGGCCTTTATCGGGTCTGAGAACGAAGAAAACATAAAAGAACAACAGAATCTCCTATGACCTCTTCAATTGCATTCTGAAATCCCATGAGTATATTACAAACATATGATAGCTTATTAATACATTAATGCATAAGACCTCTTGCTATTGTTATTACATCTGATACCATTATTATTTATACCTCTTTTATTACTATTATTATTATTATTATTTCAACCCTAACTGTACATTCTTCGACATCTGCATATCTGTTTTTCTTGTCTTGGCTTTACCCGTGTTCTGACCCCAAAGGCCATTTACACTTATCTGTTTTCAATATCTTAACGCACCTCATTTTCCCTACCTTTGTAGCCTCCCATGAATGATTGGATATTCCCTTTGACCTGACCTTATAATTACCCGAAACTCCATTGACACAGTACCTGTTGTGCACTTCCTTCCACTTCCTTATAAATCTCTTAATATCCCCTTTGATCTCTGAATATTTTGCTACACTGTTGCCAGCTATATACTACCAATGTAATTGTTCACTGTTTTTTTAAATTGTCTCCTTATATATATATATATATATATATATATATATATATATATATATATATATATATATATATATATATATATATATATATATATATATATATATATATATATATATATATATATATATATATATATATATATATATATATATATATATATATATATATATATATATATATATATATATATATATATATATATATATAACCAAATAACACATTATATATGTGAAAACATGAATCATTTTTTTTACCCCGACCGGGACTCGAACCTAGGACTTATGATTACTAAGTCAAGGCGCTACCACTACACCACAGAAGGTTAAAAGGAATCCAACCTTATAGCTTATATCTGCTATACTTAGGAATGAACGCATTCTAACTGAATGCCACTATGTTCATATTACAGATTCCCCAACCTCACTCGTGGCTTCATTTTAGCATTTAATTCAATTCCCAATCTCATTCGGGCCATGAAATATGAGATTGAGAATTGAATTAAATGCTAAAATGAAGCCACGAGTGAGGTTGGGGAATCTGTAATATAAACATAGTGGCATTCAGTTAGAATGCGTTCATTCCTAAGTATAGCAGATATAAGCTATAAGGTTGGATTCCTTTTAACCTTCTGTGGTGTAGTGGTAGCGCCTTGACTTAGTAATCATAAGTCCTAGGTTCGAGTCCCGGTCGGGGTAAAAAAATGATTCATATATATATATATATATATATATATATATATATATATATATATATATATATATATATATATATATATATATATATATATATATATATATATATATATATATATATATATATATATATATATGTGGATGATCCCACACTTCTGTAAATCAGTAACCCTTGAAAATGAGCAGATAACTATACTAAGAAGCACTATGGTACTACATTGTTTCCTGTTTCCCCTCCATAGTCAAAATAATATGTATATAATATTAGTGTGCTTTATATATATATATATATATATATATATATATATATATATATATATATATATATATATATATATATATATATATATATATATATACACACGCTTCCCAACTTACGAAAGTTATGTTCCAAATGGCTTTTCGTAAGTCGATTTGTTCGCAAGTTGATATTTAGTATGCAATGAGGGGGGGGGGAGAGAGAGAGAGAGAGAGAGAGAGAGAGAGAGAGAGAGAGAGAGAGAGAGAGGAGAGAGAGAGAGGAGAGAGAGAGAGAGAGAGAGAGAGAGAGAGAGAGAGAGAGAGAGAGAGAGAGAGAGAGAGAGAGAGAGAGAGAGAGAGAGAGAGAGAATGTTTACCATTAGAAATGGTATGATTTTTTCTCTCTCTCTCTCTCTCATGGATTAAGTCAGCTTAATCCATTCTTATTATTACTCTAGCAATAATACTGTAATGAATAGTAACAGCACATATGACACACATATACTCATATATATCTTATGTATGCATTTGTGCATAATCATCAATATTATTATTACTATTATTATCCAATTAATAGATTATGTTCGCCACACTTAGGCCATTCACACTGAAACGAAGGTTGGCTGGTAAGAAGTCGCCTGAGTTTTCTCTCCTATCATTCGTATTATTATTACAATTATTACCGTTGTTGCTGAGACACGCTGATCTGACGCCAATGAAAATAACTTTTCATGCTCACACTCTCTCAATGTCATAGGTATTATTATTTCATTATCATAATTATCGTTGTTGTGGTTGTGAGACAGTAGCACAAATAACTGTTCATATCTCTCTCTTTTGTAAATATACACATGCACACACTCAATCCACAGCTCTAAGGACAAGTATGATAAGTATCATTAAGTACAAAAATTGAAGCAGCCAGGAAACGGGGAGTTACGAGCATGGGGCTCTTTCCCGCAAACACAATTAGGCATTACACATCATACGCATTGTTCATATCGCCAGATGTTCGTATGTCGAATGTATTAAAGTAAAGAAGCATCTGTATATATATATATATATATATATATATATATATATATATATATATATATATATATATATATATATATATATATATATATATATATATATATATATATACAGTGATCCCCCCATTATTGCGGGGGTTCGGTTCCGGGACCCGGCGCAAAACAGGAAAATCGCTGAGAAGGATCAGCCTATATGTACATAGATATTTTAATTTATTTTTACGTTTACACCGTATAATCTGTATAAGCCCTCCCTGTACTGTTAACAAACCACCCTTTACTTCATAAATAACAGCATGCAAGCGTAAATTTATATGACATACTCATGTACATAGGTATTTTACAATTATATTTACGTTTACTGTATAAACCCTCCCTGCACTGTTAAAAAACCACCCTTTACTTTATAAATAACAGCATGCAACATAAATTTATATGTACGTGATAGGTAAACTTACCTTATTTGTTATGGTTAACATTTTCCTTTGCCGCTTAGGCTTACTACAAGAAGCCTTAGAAGATGAAGGATGCTTGGGAGGCATTGCAAAGGTTAAAATATGCGAGTAAAAAAATCACAAGCAAAACGTATTAATAATAATAAGCACAACGTGAATGGCGCACACGAGTGAGGGGAGACAATGGAAGATGGTTTAAGCCTTTGTCCGAAACGCTGATAGCGGTATCGTATTTTACATGTTGCAATACTGTTAGTATTTATGTTTTTTACTATTTTTTACTGTTTTATTATTCTTAGGCTAAGAAATACGTTTTTTTTATCAATAAAATCATGAAACTACTGGAAATATAAATATATATGCTAGCTCACGTAGCTGCGACCCCAATACAATGTACGCTATCGGACACAAGCAAAACGTTTAATAAGCACAACGTGAACGGCGCACACATGAGTTAGACTGAACGAGCCTTTGTCCGAAACGCTGATAGCGGTATCGTATTTTACATGTTGCAATACTGTTAGTATTTATATTTTTTACTATTTTTTACTGTTTTATTATTCTTAGGCTAAGAAATACGTTTTTTTATCAATAAAATCATGAAACTACTGGAAATATAAATATACTGTATATGCTAGCTCACGTAGCTGCGACCCCAATACATTGTACGCTATCGGACACTATTTCGCATGATGCAATACTGAGTTATACTGTACGTATGTATATCTAAATTTATGTTTTTTACTATTTTTTACTGTTTTATTATTCGTAGGCTGGGAAATAAATTTTTTTTATCAATTAGATAATGAAATATGTTTTTTTCAATAAAAAAATGAAAATACTGAGAATTTTTATTCTTTTAATATTTTAATATTTTTGCATATACCCAAAAAATAAAATAATAATTTGCCAAAAAAAAAAACCGTGGTACAGTGAAAACGCGAACCAAGAAACGCGATCCAGCAGGGGATCACTGTGTATATATATATATATATATATATATATATATATATATATATATATATATATATATATATATATATATATATATATATATATATATATATATATATATATTACCATAAGTGAAAACATGACTTATAGTTAGTTCCGACTGAGATTCGAACCTAGGATACATACTGTGCCAAGGCGCTACCAACTACACCACGGCAGGTCTAAAAGAGAAACCACCCTTACAGCTTAACTGCCATACTAGGAATGAACGTATTCTATCTGAATGCCTTATAGTTCATATTACAGTTTTTCCAAACCTCACTCGTGGCTTTGTTTTCACATTTAATTCAAATCCCAATCTAATTGGGCATCAACAATGATCAAATAAGCACTTTACCATATGTGAAAACATGAATCATATTTTACCACAACTGAGACTCGAACCTAGGACACATAATTACTGTGCCAAGGTACTACCAACTACACCACAGAAGGTCTAAATGAGAAACCAAACTTACAGCTTAACTGCTATCTGGGAATGAAAGCATTCTATCTGAATGCCTTTTTGTTCATATTACAGTTTCTCCCAACCTCACTCGTGGCTTGGTTTTCGCATTTAATTCAAATCCCAATCTAATTGGGCATCAACAATGATCAAATAGGTACATTACTATATATATATATATTATATATATATATATATATATATATATATATATATATATATATATATATATATATATATAATATATATATATATATATATATATATATATATATATATATATATATTATATATATTCTCGAATAGGCATCTGATGTCTTTTAAATGTTTAATCTGGGAGTGAAGCAAAAGGCATGTGCTTAATGTGTGATTGAATTACATGTCAGGTACGGTAAGGTTACTCTAACTTAACCTAAAGAAACAATATATCTCCTGCAATGATCCACACACACACACACACAAATATATATATATATATATTATATATATATATATATATATATCTATATATATATATATATATATATATATATATATATATATATATATATATATATATATATATATATATATATATATTATATATATATATATATATATATATATATATATATATTACCATCAAGGTGACGTATCCCCCAGGGACATTGGCAAACAAGTAATGCCACACCTCTCTATAATCAGTTTTCTGTAGAAACTTTGCAGCTTTTATATTTTCTCTACGTAGATTGCACAACCTCAGTCACGTAATGCATTCTCTCTCTCTCTCTCTGGCACTGTTCAGTGGATACATTGAATGTTACTGAAATTAGTACAGAACATTACACACTACAAGTATGGATATACTAAAAGGGAAATCCATAAAAATTTACTAAATATTACAATATATGAGGTCTGACGTTAAACATAATAGACTCCTCAGTATATATATATATATAATATATATATATATATATATATATATATATAATATATATATAATATATATATATATATATATTATATATATATATATATATATATATATATATATATATATATATATATATATATATATATATATATATATATAATATATATATATATATATATATATATATATATATATATATATATATATATATATATATATATATATATATATATTATATATATATATATATATATAACTAGAAGACTGTAAATTGGGAATAATTATTCTGATGGTCTTTTCTTTAGTTTTGCTTGGTTCATTCTGTGAGGAATAGTTCTACAAATAAGGCTATTCGCAGCATCAGCTGGAGAACTTGTAACAGTCAATGAAGTTGATTGGTAGAGAAGAAACAGATGAGGATATTGTTGCAGGGACTGTTGAAGAAGAGGAAGAGGGTTGAGATGACTGTGGTGGAGGTGACACAACTAAATCACGATCTAAGTAGGACTGGGTAAGATGCATTAAGGGTTGACCTAAAGAACTCGCCAAAGCATTAACCACAGAAGGCAAGCTATAAGACCCATGGCTCATGGCTGACGAGACTTCTGTCATTGTGGGAGGGGATGACAGTCGACGACCTAAATGAGACTTAGCCATTTGGACTAAGGTTTGCCCTACACGAGCAGAAGGAGGAGCAGCAGCAGTAGGTAAAGTAGGCTGCGACTGAAGAAGAGCAGCAGCATCTAGCACTGCTGAGGATGTAATATTTGTGATGGAAGGCATATTGCCGTGTTCGTGACCGCCGCACATGAAGCCTGAGGTGAGTTCTTTGAGAGGCTCTGTAAGGGCAATGAGGACAAGCATAAGGTTTCTCTCCAGTATGTGTTCGCACATGTTGCACAAGAACATCTGAACGAACGAAGCACTT
>JAXCGZ010019858.1:0-12500 GCA_037179515.1 Halocaridina rubra
CGAGAGGGGGAAGCAACATGACGTCACCCCACGTCGTACTGCGCATGCGCAAATCCGAGTCCGCCAAACGAATGGGGTCTTACCACTGGCAGATAGCTTTTTCTCGAAACTACAGACTAAGTCCAAAAAGACCCCAAAAAGCACTGTTGACACTAAAATGATGTCTGTATCTTACTATGAATCTCGCCACGGTGAGGAAACAAACTGCGCTGTAGAACCCTCAGAAATCAGCAATAACTGTAGAGATTACACAGTCGTCGTCCGCTTCCGAAAGATGGCGGGACACACTCAGCGAGAGAGAGAGAGAGAGAGAGAGAGAGAGAGAGAATATATTAGTATTACTAAATACTCACGTTGGAACCTCTGTAAAAATAGATGAATAAATAAATAAAAAAATAAAAAAAATAAAAAAATACTAAGCAAAATACTCAAAGGTAATAAAAAATAGAATCCACTGAGTAAAGTAATTATCCGTGGCTGCTTTTAAACTGCCGATCCTAATTAGCAATTAAAGTAATCTGAGAGCCGCTGTACGAGGGAGCATTAAACAGCATCTTCGGTTAATGACTCTGCTTTTTCACCCACTTAACAGGTCAAAGGTCACATTCAATTACAAGATGAAAGGTTACGTGAGGTTAAAGCTCATCTGAGCAGTGACAAAAATCAACTTCTGTTTTTTGTTTGCGTAAAACGACTTTTTATCTTCGTTTACTTGCGTAACAAAATTAAAATGAGTTCTCATTATTTGCATGACAAAAAGGGAATAATTTTTTTTTTTAGTTTGTATAATCAGAAATGTGCTTATTGTTAGAATTTTGGTGCGACAAAAGCAGATCTCTATATGTTGTTTGTTTCTGTGACCAAATACCTTTGCAATGTTTTTATTATTTGTGTAACAAAATACACTAAGTTTTGCACACGTGTGAGATACAAAGCAACTGCTATGTGTTGTATGATTGTGTGACAACCAATGACTTTCGCGATTTGTTAACTCGCATTGGAATAAATATTAATGGGTATGTTTTTTTGTCATTGTGAGACGAACACTATGTCTAAGTCTTGCGTGACACAAAGCGATCAATTTGTTTTGTTTGTTTTTGTAACAACAAATACTTCCCGCGTTTTGTTAACTTAAGTGATGACAAATATCTTGTGTGCAATGTTTTCAAGTATGAGAACAATAGCATCCTGTATTTATTTGTTTGTGTGGAAAAAGATATCTTTTTTTTATCTATTTGTGACAACAGCCTTTGGTTTGCTTGTTTGAGTGACGTAATGCCTGTGTTATTCACATGTCAACAAACAATTCTGTGATTTGTTTGCAAAGTGAAAATACATAAATACTATTTGCTGTGTAATAACTTATCACTAATGTATTTTACTTGTTTGTTTGTTCGTTTGCTTATTTGATAAGACACGAATTCCGTGCTTAATTTCTGTGACAGTAAACGGAATGTGTGATTTCTTTATATATGGGTTAGTGAGAAAATGCACGAATTTCAACCTTGTTTTGCTTGTGTGACAATAAACGGCTTTTGAGCTTCTTGGTAAGAAATCAAACAACTTCATTGTTTTGCTAACGCGTGTGGCAATAAACGACATATTTGTTTTGATTGTGTAGTAGAAAATGACATCTGTATTTGTTTGTGTGAGAAAAAACGATGCTCGTGTGTTTTGCTGCACCAAAATCTAATATATATATAATATATATATATATATATATATAAATATATATATATATATATATATATATATATATATATATATATATATATATATATATATATATATATATATGTATATGTATATATATATATATATATATATATATATATATATATATATATATATATATATATATATATATATATATATATATATATATATATATATATATATATATATATATATATATATATATATATATATATATATATATATATATATATATATATATATATATATATATATATATATATATATATATATATATATATATATATATATATATATATGTATATATATATATATATATATATATATATATATATATATATATATATATATATATATATATATATGTATATATATATATATATATATATATATATATATATATATATATATATATATATATAATATATATATATATATATATATATATATATATATATATATATATATATATATATATATATATATGAATCATTTTTTTTTTTTTTTTTTTACCCCGACCGGGACTCGAACCTAGGACTTTTGATTACTAAGTCAAGGCGCTACCACTACACCACAGAAGGTTAAAAGGAACCCAACCTTATAGCTTATATCTGCTATACGTAGGAATGAACGCATTCTAACTGAATGCCACTATGTTCATATTACAGATTCCCCAACCTCACTCGTGGCTTCATTTTAGCATTTAATTCAAATCCCAATCTCATTCGGGCCATGAAATTATCAAATAAGCACATTACATATGTGAAAACATGAATCATTTTTTTACCCCGACCGGGACTCGAACCTAGGACTTTTGATTACTAAGTCAAGGCGCTACCACTACACCACAGAAGGTTAAAAGGAACCCAACCTTATAGCTTATATCTGCTATACGTAGGAATGAACGCATTCTAACTGAATGCCACTATGTTCATATTACAGATTCCCCAACCTCACTCGTGGCTTCATTTTAGCATTTAATTCAAATCCCAATCTCATTCGGGCCATGAAATTATCAAATAAGCACATTACATATGTGAAAACATGAATCATTTTTTTACCCCGACCGGGACTCGAACCTAGGACTTTTGATTACTAAGTCAAGGCGCTACCACTACACCACAGAAGGTTAAAAGGAACCCAACCTTATAGCTTATATCTGCTATACGTAGGAATGAACGCATTCTAACTGAATGCCACTATGTTCATATTACAGATTCCCCAACCTCACTCGTGGCTTCATTTTAGCATTTAATTCAAATCCCAATCTCATTCGGGCCATGAAATTATCAAATAAGCACATTACATATGTGAAAACAAGAATCATTTTTTTTTTTTTTTTTTTTTTACCCCGACCGGGACTCGAACCTGATTACTAAGTCAAGGCGCTACCACTACACCACAGAAGGTTAAAAGGAACCCAACCTTATAGCTTATATCTGCTATACGTAGGAATGAACGCATTCTAACTGAATGCCACTATGTTCATATTACAGATTCCCCAACCTCACTCGTGGCTTCATTTTATAAATGATTCATGTTTTCACATATGTAATGTGCTTATTTGATAATTTCATGGCCCGAATGAGATTGGGATTTGAATTAAATGCTAAAATGAAGCCACGAAATACGCAATCTCGGTTATGATGAGAGGCTGAGGGAATTAGACTTGCCATCACTCGAAGCTAGAAGAGTAAGGGGGGATATGGTGACAGTCTTTAAATTCCTTCATGGTTATGATAGAGTGGATAGGGATCGATATTTCGATATGGCTGGCTCTAGAACTAGAGGTCATAGTTTGAAGCTTCGGAAGAAAACTTGTTTGCAGGATGTAAGGAAATACTTTTTCAGTGTAAGAGTAGTTGATAATTGGAATTCGCTAAGCGAGGAGGTAGTTAATGCTACCTCAATCCATAGTTTTAAGGACAGGTATGATAAGTATCACTAAGTCTAAAAATGGAACCGATGAGGAGACGGGAAGATACGAGCTTTGGGCTCTTTCCCGTAAACACAATTAGGTAATCACAATTAGGTAATCACACACACGTTCAGTGAAACACGAAATTGCTCCTCTTAAATTTCTACTTGTGTTTTTGAGTGACTAAGTGCTTAGTGGAAAACTTTACCATAATTTCCATAAATCTGAAATCCTGCAGAGTATTGTGAGTACAAAACTTATATTTGTTGTATGACGAGACTGTCCAAAATATTAAAGGAAAAAAAATGAGAATATTTTCGTGAGGGGAGAGAGAAGCTGCCGTCCAGTTCTGCCTTGAAGGAAATTTAGAAGAGTTGCCAGAGGTGAAGCCATCACATCACACTACCTAATTTTTTGTGTAAACTGGGGAAAGCTCTTAAGCCGTTTACCTGATCCTGTGGTTCCATATATTGTTAAAATCAGTATCCTTCCAATTTATATTAACTTGTTAGTTAGTTTGATACACGAAATAATTGAATAATTAAAAAAAAATACCAAATATCCACCTGTCAACAGTACTGAGTTAAGTTGCCAAGTAGTACAGCTGTCTTATTTTCTTCATTTTTTTGCTTTTCTTTTAGCTTTCTCTTTTACTATTTTTTTTTATTTTGTATATATATTGAGTTAAATGTAAAGCCTAATCCTGTGATAACATATCTTGGTTAGCAAGTGAGTTTATCAGTTAGGAAGAATATATAGCAGAAACAGGTGGGTGCCACCTCAGACACAAATTCGAATTTTCCTTCAGGTTTGACTTTTGTTTTTCTTTTTCTTTTTATCCTTAAATTACCATGGTCAAGTTTTTAAGTTAAGATGTGTGTTACCAGAAAAGAGATAAACTGAGTCACTAAATAGCACTTATATGGAGGTATAAAAATTCTGTGTGAAGCTTAATTAAAAGTTTTTCTCTTTTTTTTCCTCTTTCTCGTCTTCTTTCTATATTCTGTGAGAGGGAGAACATAAAAATGATGCCATCTCTGTCCCAAACCTCTCCCATCCATGGGTCGGTAGGAGGGGTAGCCATTAGGAGACTTAAACAGAAAATCAAGAATTTAGAGGCAATGGTTATAAGCCTTGATGATAAAATTCGGAATATGGATGGAGAAATGAAAGAGAATGAAACACTCAGAGAGCAAATAAGATCTTTGGAGGAAGCAAATAAAGCACAAGGGCAGGAGAGAAAGGAACTAGAAAAAGAATAATGAAGCTGGAAAGGGAAAAGAGTCAACTAGAATCTAGAATTTCTAAACAAGAAGATAAAAAACAAACAGCTGAATGACAACCTAAAGGAATTAGATGTTAGTTCACTGCTCTCTTCTGAGAGAGACGAGATTGCTGCTTGGAATGTCCAGATTAAGGAAAACATTGAACAGTTCAGAAAAGAGTTCCAGGAGCTGAATATGGAAAATGATGCCATGAAAACTTCCTTTGCTGATGCACTAAAGGGGAATGTGGCAGTAAAAGAGGCTGTAAAGGTGGTGGTACTGGAAAACATACAAACAGCTGACTATAAAGAGACAGTAATCGAAAAAATGAAAGACGTTGTGATGGAAAGGGCAAACCCACTCATCAGACAGGCACTTGATAAGGAGAAGACAGTGGTAATCTCAGGCATAAGCGAATCCCAGGAGCCAACATGGCAGGGGAGACTTGAAGAAAATAAAGCTAGGGTTGTAGACCTGATAAGAAAGTTTGGAGTAATTTGTGGTCCTGAGGATATTGTAAACATACACCAACTAGGTAAATATTCGAGGGAAGGAAAGCCGAGACCAACAAAAGTAACCATTGATAGAGGGGAAACATGTAGGGAAATATTGTTGAGAAAAAAAGTCTAAAAGACCTTCAAGAATTCAAAGAAGTGTTCATTAGACGATACACAACACAGGAAGAGATGGGAAAGATCAAAAACTTGTTGCAAGAGGCAAGAAGGTTAAATGATGAAAGAAATGAAGAACAGAAGAAAAATTTTTCGTTACAGAGTTCTTCCAGACAAAGGGGAGATAAAGAAGATAATGACAGAAGATCAGGGGATGGGGCCTCATTAAGATTGTTATACACAAATGCTGATGGATTAGCTGGTAAGGCAGTAGAATTAAAAGATAGGATTCACAACAGTAAGGCAGATATAGTAGCAATTACAGAGACTAAGTTGAGTGAGGACATAAGCAGTGTCACAGTTTTTCCTAAGGGCTTCAGAATACTAAGGGTTGAAAGATCTGAGAGGACTGGTGGAGGGATAGCACTGCTCATAAGTGAAAGGATTCAAGTTGAAGAAATAAACTTGGCTATAGAAAGTGAGTTCAAGGAATTTCTTGTTGCTCGCATAAATACTGGGTCAAAGAGCATTATAATAACTGTTGTATACAACCCACCAAGGAACCAAAATAGGCTTGAAGTTTATGAGGAAAGTCATATAGGTACTATTGAAGTCATAAACTCAGTTGTTAACATGGCACGGGAAAAAAATGTAGGATTTTGATTATGGGAGACTTTAATCATAAAGAGATAGATTGGATAAATCTTGACCCACACAGTGGTGAGGACTCATTCGGGGCAAGATTCCTAGATTGCGTACAAGGGAATTTCCTACACCAACATGTAATGGAACCAACAAGAGCCAGGGGTGGGGATGAGCCATCACTACTTGATCTAGTGTTCACAGATAATGTGTTGGATATTGAAAAAATTGAGCATGAACCACCAATTGGAAAGAGTGACCACTGTGTGTTGTTGATGGAGTATATCATTGAAGATATTCTTCCTGAGAGTAGAGGCACTGAGGACATGAGGAGGAACTATCTGAAAGGAGATTACATCAATATGAATGAGCTTTTTGCAGTTATTGACTGGAGAACCTTATTTTACAACAAATCTGTACAAGAAATGTATGACATCTTTTGTGAGAAATATGGGAAGATAGTAGATTGCTGCATACCTGTCACCAAAGTAGGTGTAATTCATGCCAGAGAGAAATGGTTCGATAATGGGTGTAAAAGAGCTAAGGAGTGGAGAGACAAATGCTGGAAAAGGCATAGGAGGAGAAAAAACATAAATGCCTGGCAAACCTACAAAAGAGCAAGAAATGACTACCTAAGTAAAAGGAGAGAGGCAGAGAGAGACTATGAGAGGGACATCACCAGGAAGGCTAAAGAAAATCCCAAGCTTTTCCACAGCTTTATCAGAGGAAAACTGAAGGTAAAAGAACAGGTTTTAAGGCTAAAGAGAGCGGATGGAAGCATCACTGAGATGGATGAAGAGATCTGCAAAGAATTGAACAAGGAGTTTCAGTCAGTATTTACAGTAGAAAATACCCCACCCCCTCAAATTGCAGTGATAGAAGCTCAAGGGCCGGTATTAGAGAACATCAACCTTACAGCCACAGAGGTATGCAAAGCGCTGATGGATTTAGATGTTCATAAAGCTACAGGTCCTGATGACATATCCCCTCATGTGCTTAAAAAATGCGCAAACACAATATCAGTGGCACTAAGTATCATATTTAAGGAGTCACTGGAGTCGGGGGAGATTCCAAGATGCTGGAAACAAGCAAATGTGATACCTATCTTCAAAAAGGGAAGGAGGGATACGGCTCTGAACTATAGACCAGTTTCCTTGACCAGCATAGTTTGCAAAGTTATGGAGAAACTACTAAGGAAACATATCTCTCTTCACTTGGAATCCTTCAACTTTTTGTCAGTGAGGCAACATGGCTTCAGAGAAGGTAGATCAACAGTAACAAACTTATTAGTATATTATGATGAGGTAAGCCAAATCTTACAGGAAAGAGAGGGCTGGGCAGATTGCATATTCCTAGACTTCCAGAAAGCGTTTGACACTGTTCCACATGGGAGACTTATTAGGAAGCTGCAATCAATGGCTAGAATAGGTGGAAATGTTTTGGAATGGATAAAAACTTACTTAGAAGGAAGGGAACAGAGGGTTAGAGTAAGACACTCAGTGTCTGAATGGAGAAGAGTTAGTAGTGGAGTTCCACAGGGTTCAGTTTTAGGGCCACTTTTGTTCCTTGTATATGTAAATGACCTACCAGAGTCTGTAAATTCATTCATGAATATGTTTGCAGATGATGCAAAGATTGTGAAGAAAGTAAAAAACGAGAACAATGGTAGAGAACTTCAGGAGGATCTAAATAATCTGCATGAGTGGTCAGAAAAGTGGCTAATGAAATTCAATACTTCAAAATGTAAGGTAATGAGAATGGGTACAAGTGCAAGAAGGCCCAAGCTTGACTACTCGGTGGCTGGAGTACAACTTCAAGAGACAGAAAATGAGAGAGATCTAGGTGTAAACATACTGGCAGATTTGTCTCCAGAAATACATATAAATGGGATAGTAAGGGCAGCATATGCATTCTTATCAAATGTAAGGGTAGCCTTCAGGCACATGGACAAGGAAATGTTCAGAAATATTTATGTAACCTATGTGAGGCCAAAACTCGAATATGCAGCCCCCTTTTGGAATCCGCACTTGAAAAAGCACATAGCTAATCTTGAAAAAGTTCAAAGACATGCCACGAAACTGGTGCCAGAAATACGCAATCTCAGTTATGATGAGAGGCTGAGGGAATTAGACTTACCATCACTCGAAGCTAGAAGAGTGAGGGGGGATATGGTGACAATCTTTAAATTCCTTCATGGTTATGATAGAGTGGATAGGGATCGATATTTTGATATGGCTGGCTCTAGAACTAGAGGTCATAGTTTGAAGCTTCGTAAGAAAACTTTTTGAAGGATGTAAGGAAATACTTTTTCAGTGTAAGAGCAGTTGATAATTGGAATTGGCTAAGCGAGGAGGTAGTTAATGCTATCTCAATCCATAGTTTTAAGGACAGGTATGATAAGTATCACTAAGTCTAAAATGGAACCGATGAGGAGACGGGAAGATACGAGCTTTGGGCTCTTTCCCGTAAGCACAATTAGGTAATCACAATTAGGTAATCACACACACACACACACATACACACACACACACACACATCTCACAACGCCCCCGTCATATTGATTAGTTATTTCTCCGCAAAAATATTATTGGCCATACAAAAAAAAAAAAAAAAAAAAAACAGTATCATGGGTTACGAGTCTGTTGACTCATACTCACTGTGCTACTATAATAGCTAAAAATCTGCATATCATCTCGCGGTCTCGGTCATCCAAGTCTTTTTATGAATAAAGTATATGCGAGGACTAAGCACCCTATTATACCCAGCAAGATATTTTTTATATACACATACACACATACATGCATGAAAACGCAAGAGTATTGACATGTCTATTGATCTTTTAATTAGGATTTGCTTTGACAATAAACAGCAACATATATGAGGAGTTCCTTTCCTAATCTTACTATTAACTTGTACTCGTATTTTACTTAAGATTCGTCTATGTTATACATTTGCAATGAAGAGGATCCTCCTTTAATCGATACCGATCATAAGTCCTGCAGCTCTGGAAAAGAAGAAGAGGAGAACTCTTTCAAATTCTCAGATCCAGGCAAATAATATTCATAAGAGAGAAAAAAAAATCAATATGACTATTGTTCTCTTCCTATTTCTTCGAGGATTATCACCTTTTCTTTCCTTGTCGATTCCTAGATGACTTGTAAAGTTGCTGATGTCTAAAACAAACGAAATGTGGAACAATATACAATTGCAGATGTAGTATTGGATATCAATGCAAATCCTAACCCAGGAGAACTAAGCAAACACATATGCACACACAATCACACATACAAACGTACACACACATAAATATACACATATGTGTATGTATATATACATACATACATAAAATACACACACGCACACACACATACACATACACACACACACACACATCACTAAGTCTAAAAATGGAACCGATCAGGAGACGGGAAGATACGAGCTTTGGGCTCTTTCCCGTAAACACAATTAGGTAATCACAATTAGGTAATCACACACACACACACACACACACACACACACACACACACACACACACACACACATATATATATATATATATATATATATATATATATATATATATATATATATATATATATATATATATATATATATATATACAAATTGGTCGCAATACTCCTTGTAAATTTGTCAAGAGGTGGTCGAGTCAAAGCACATACAATCACCAAAAGCCAATGCATCACAATAATTCCTCTCAGCTCCTTGTGAATAAACTGTCGCCACTACCCCATCCACTACATTAATTGGGTTATTCACAGGGAACGTGGGCAAGAACCTTCTGAAATGAGACCCGATAAGCGTAGCTGGTCTACCTCCACTACTTCATCGTATGGAACCCCCCCTACATCCACCAGTTCCATTTTAAAGTAATAAGTAGGTGTGGGAATTGCAATGCAACATTAAGCTACGCGCACTAATTCCTCCACACCTGCTTCATTTGGGTCCTTTCCTATTATTGTTAATATCTGATTACAGAAATTGCCGTAAAGAAAATATAATTCTGTTTACATCACAACGAAAGTACACAAAAGTAAACTCTACCTTATCATTCTTGCAGCATGCAAGAGATTGGAAATCCATCACCCTGTAGATATCACTGTCTTACCTAAAGCGAGAGAGAGAGAGAGAGAGAGAGAGAGAGAGAGAGAGAGAGAGAGAGAGAGAGAGAGAGAGAGAGAGAGAGAGAGAGAGAGAGAGAGAGAGAGAGAGAGAGAGAGAGAGAGAGAGAGAGAGAGCAATATTATAAGTCTGCTACAAAAATCCCATGCATTCTTAAATAATAAATACAAACTTCTATGATTGAATATGTGTTAAGAAACTATACTGCTGTATTTGTGGTTTCAACTGAGCCCCTTCTCAAGTGCGGATGGGTAAATATAAAAATAGCGACATAAACCAGCCACTATATATGAATGTACATATATTGCACGAAAAATATAGTTAGAACCAAAAAGTATATTTTATATTTACCATTCGTACACAGTTTCATTGATAGCTATTCTTATCAAGTTACACATTCTTCAAGCAGTATTTTTTCTTGTCTCGCTTAAAAAATAAAACATTATCTTAAAACTTACTGTGCTATCATAATTTTATATTCTAAAATTTAATTTGGAATAGTAAAGAAAAATCATGCTAATAAACCTCTATTTAGTCATATTTTTAATAAATGTAATCATTGCAGGAGTTATCGTAAGTAAAACTAATGTGGGGAGCAAATTGTAAGTACATATGCGGATTTTCGATTTTTTGTCTGTATTGAATTTCTTTTTTATTGTTATACCTGGACGGGGAAAGAAAGTTGCATTTATTGGGCCCGGGAGCCAGGAAAACATTTAAGAAAAAGTGGTTGCTTAAGGACAAGGCTGAAATAAGAGAATGACAAGCAACTGAAAAGACAGGCTGAATGAAGAGTTAAAGTAATGAAGTCCCAGAAATATGGTAGGATCAGGCCTTAAGATGAACATATATCTGTTTTTTTTTTTATATGAAAGAAGAAATGTCAAATGAAGTAACACTGGGTCCCATTTACCCGTGTAACACGCACAGAAATTAGCATATGTTACGTCATATATATCACCAGTAACACACATCTATACGCTTAAGACCCTTATAGAACAATGGAAAGTTCAAGAAATGCCAAGAAGCTTAGAATTGTATTTAATTTCTCACATATAACGTAAGTAATGAGTTTGCGTCGTGGTAAGCGTAGTGCTGAGGGAAATTTCTGCATTAAACATACATCAGTATACATGAAATAACGCATCCAAGAATGAAAAGAAGTAATTATTTCAGGAAAACCATAACAGTAAAATATCAGGCTGGAAGAGAATGCCAAATTTAGTGGAAAACGTTACCAAACTCTGGCTCGCATGGGAAGTATCACACCTAATACTTTTACCAAACTTTGGCAAACAACAGAGCATTATCCGCAAATAAATAATCCCACTATATTGCTATCAACACAGAAATAGTAAAATAACGCACTCAGATTAGGATAGTGTCTATACAAGCATCACATATATTACTGTTTTGGATAATATTCTAACCTCTCACCTCAACGAAGTTAGGTTAAACTGTATGCTTTTCTCCAATTAATCGATGCTATGCTATGCTTTTTTTTTTTTTTTTGGAGCAAGTACAGATAATCCCTCATAGTATCCACTAGCAAAAATATTCTTTACATCGCAAACAGTGATGAATTGTTCTTGCTACCGATTACTGTTCAATTCTTATATACTGTTACTATCATATTGACCAACTTTGACCGAACCAAAAATGACCAGGTAAAGACAGTCCCTCCTTTTTCAGTTTAGAGGGATTATCTTTATGTGATGATCTCTAGACCTCTTGTGCATTAGTACACGTTTCATTCTGTTGATAAAAGCTATAATTATCTCTTGTGCACACATATCTCTATAAAACTACATTTAAGTAATGATGTTTTTGCTAGACACAAGGTACAACACGAGCATTAAACTCTTTATCAAAGACTTGAATGTGTTAAGATCCGAACACAAAACCAATATTTTAGCCATATTTTGATCCTCTACTAAAATAAATCCGCTTGATAAACAAAGACTGAAAAAAAAGTTAAGTTACATCAGTAATCAGAGTATGGGACTTCTCCAAATGATAATGCAATAGTTACATAATTATGCTTAGACTGTATAATCCTTACCATATTCCACGATTCTGTAACTTGGAAATATTGCTATCCATCTAAAGGCGTTAATACAAGGAAAACAAATGACCCCTTTTGTCTTTTATTCCAAAGACGCCATTTGCATTTCGAGCAAACGACATTGGTCAAAGCTATCTATTGAC
>JAXCGZ010019858.1:30000-31704 GCA_037179515.1 Halocaridina rubra
AATATTGCTTTTCAGGCAAGAGGGACTTCATGACAAATAACGATTAAAAACACACACGAAAATTTTACTTTTAATTTTCTTTATATAATGAATATATTTTAACAGCAAAAGATAATCTCTCTTTTAGTTTGCTTTAATACATACATACATCCATACATACTATATACATACATACATATATGCATACATACATACATACATGCATACATACATACATATATAAATACATATATACATACATACATACATACATACATAAATACATACATACATACATACATACTCAGTGAAGTTGATTTTACCGTGAATCCAATTGTTTACGAACACATGCATGCATTCATGCATGCATAAGTACAAACACGCGTACATATCCTTACACAGTCATTCATGTATATAAAAATACTCAGTGAAGTTAATTTCATCATCCATTTCGTACCCTTCATAAAAAAAAATATGTTATTCACTCACGAGGAGACGTGATGCATGAGCAGTACTTCTTCCCTCTAAAACAAATAGCGATAGAATACACGTATGTACGTATACACACTTCGATAAATCTAAAATATTCAACTCATAGCATGATACGAAGCAGAAAATGAAGTGTGTTTGTCTCGTCTCTTTCTTAAAATGTATCACTGAATTATTACTCTTTCATCACTGAATACAGATGAACAGCAAGAATGCCAACTCTTTCAGTGATTAGAGATTTTCTTTTAAAGTATTATATGCCACTATTTGTCCCCATTTAGGGATGGGCATAGATGAATTGAAGCTGGGGAATTTGAGGCTGGATGCCGATCTTATCGCCCCACCGGAATAGAACACTCTTCCGGTTACGCTGCAGCAGTCCCCTTTTAAGTTAAGTAGTTATCATTCACAGAAATCGTGATCATACTTCTTGAGGGGAATAACTTTCAGCAATTCCTCCTAATATTAGTCACTTGGAAAGCCCTGAATGTGACGAAAGAGACGTCTCTTTCTACCTGAATTTTATCTAAATAATCTTCGGAAATATAAGTAATCATAGTTTCGTCCTTCATATTTCTCTCTTTCTTTTCCTATGACCTCCCTCAGTGGCATTCTACGAAGACCTCTTTCAACCAGACTTTTTCACTAGAAAACTGGGGACTGCCTTGATGTCGTCATTTCTGGTGAAAACACATGCATACGTACATATACAATGTAAGGATGATTAGCATAATACATACATACATACATACATACATACATACATACATACATACATACATACATACATACATACATACATACATACATACATACATACATACATACATACATACATACATACATACATACATACATACATAAATATACATACATACATACATACATACATACATACATACATACATACATACATACATACATACATACATACATACATACATACATACACGTGCATACGTACTTTTATGTATATTTACATACATACATACATACATACATACATACATACATACATACATACATACATACATACATACATACATACATACATACATTCTAAGAAATTTGGTTTCTTGATAGTGAGTGGGCATTAACCTACAAACTAAGGCCAGCCTGAAGCCAAGACTTATGATACTAAGTTTTAAACTGAAGATATTCCTTAATCGACCTATCTAATTTGTAAATATACAAAAACGTTAAAATGAAAAGGGTGACCTTGCTAGAACAAATGCT
>JAXCGZ010019859.1:2500-7500 GCA_037179515.1 Halocaridina rubra
ATTGGTTCGACGGTGCCTGATTTTTGGTTATTCAGGAAAGTGACTGGGCGTTCTGCTTATGTTACAGCTAGGAATCGTTGCACTGCTAAACTTCTAAGGTCTAAAACTTCCTTTTTAAGAAGAAAAGTTGATGACCTGAAATCCTCTCCCATTTATAAATGATTCTGGTCCTTAACCTAATATCTCTCCAAAAACTTAAGTATTGATGATAAGTTTATTAAAATCTCTAATTTTAATGTTATAAGGTGTGATATGGGAAATGGAGGAGGTTCTTGCATTTTTATTCGAGACAATTACAATATTAAGTCTATTTCATTCGATATAGAGAGGGTTGAAGGTGTTGACGATGTGTGGATCCAAGTACAGCATAAAAAATTTCCCTCTTTTATTACTGGATGTGTTTATCGTCATCCTGGGGCCAAGGAATAATCTTTTTCTAATCTTTCTGAGGTTTTTAAATCAGTTTGTTTAAAAAATAAGCCTGTTTTCATTTTAGGTGATTTTAACGATGACTTATTTGTTTGAATGTTTGAAACAAATAATTGATAAACCAACTAGAGTAACTTCGAATTCCTCCACTTTGATAGATCTTTTAATCACAAATAAAAAAAAAATTATAGTCAAGTCAGATGTATTTCCGAGTCCTGTTGCTGATCATGAGATGATAACGGTAATTGTAGACATACGTAAACCCAAACCGGAACCCCAAACCATAACTTATAGATGTAGAAAGAAGTATAGTCAAGACATATTTTGTGATTTACTTTTAAAGCAATCGCATGTGCTAAATAATATCTTGCACACAGACAATGCAAACTTGCAGGTAATTACCCTTACAGAAACCTTCAATAAATGTTTAGATCAGTATGCACCTATCATAACTGTTGAATTAACAAGACCCTTTGCTCCTTGGATAGATAAAAATCTAAAGACATTAATTGCCGAAAAAAATAATTTACAGTCAGAGCTAAAAGTAAACCGACATAACTCTGAATTATCCAAAAAGTATAAACAATCCCCCCCAAAAAAAAATACGGAGAGTCTTTTAAACAATGCTAAAATTAGATATTTTAAGGATAAATTAGTTACTTGTAAAGTGGATAGTGGGGCGAAATGGGGGTTATTAAAGATATGATACCTGGTCTTAAAAAGAATGAAAAACATAATTTTGAAAACCCTTCTCAAAAAGCAAATGAATTTAATGAATATTGTGCATGCGTAGGCGAGAATACATTTCAGAAGTCACAAGAAGGTTTAGAAACAAGATTACAGACCCCAAATGTAGCGAGCAATATTCACTATTCTGACAACTCTTATTTCAGACCTCAATCTGTGGATGTAGATACGGTAATTCTAATTTTTAAAAATTTAAAAGAGACAAATTCTATTGGATCAGACGGTATTACTTTAAAATACTTGAAAGATTCCCTCCCAGTCTTAATATTTTACATAACTGTTATTATTAATACCTCAATCGTTACCTTTATATATCCTGAGCTATGGAAGCATCCACATGTAGTGCCATTTCTTAAAGCTGGTGATGTGGAAGACGTAAGTACTTACCGTCCTATTTCTTTGCTCTCCATTCTCTCGAAAATATTAGAAAAGGTAGTTGCAATGCAGCTAGTAATGTTTCTCAAAAGTAAAAGATTATTAACGGATAGCCAACATGGTTTTCGACCAAACTTGTCAACTGAAACGGCACTACTAAAAGTAAATCAACATATTTATGATAATATTGAAAATCAAAAGATATCTTTAATTTTACTGTTAGATCTATCTAAAGCATTTGACAGTGTTTCTCATAATGTTCTCTTAGAAAAATGTTACCAGCTAAAGATAGATAGGCTATGGTTTGAAAGTTATTTAAGCAATAGAGTTCAGTGTGTTAGGTTAGGTTCTGTTGTTTCATCTCCGAGAGCAGTAAAATATGGTGTGCCTCAAGGTTCAACTTTAGGTCCGATTTTATTTCTAATTTATATTAATGACATGCATGAGATTTTAAGAAATTACTTTTTGGTACAATATGCTGATGACTCGCAGATTATTATATCGGGAAAAGTAAGTGAACTAAACGATTTAATAAACAGAGCACAAGTAGCCCTTAAGGAAGCAAAAACATATTATCAGATGAACGGACTAAATGTAAACGAAAATTAAACGCAATGCATGTTTGTTGGGTCAAAACAACTTGTCTCACTTACACCCTAACACCAAAATAAATTTTGGTAACACTGCCATCATACCATCGAAATCAGTAAAAAAAATCTTGGAGTTTTTATGGATCAATATATGCTATTTGATGTTCATATTAATCATATATCAAGTAAAATTAGTGGTATACTAATGTTTTTGAACAGGATCAAGGATAGCTTTGATAAAACAACACGTGTAACAGTTGTACAGTCGCTAGATTTGAGCATCATTAATTATTACTTAAAAGTCTGGGGTGTAACAACCAAACAACAAGTGGAAAGAGTACAGAAATTAGAAAATTTTGCCGCCAAAGTAGCTTTCGGTGGAGCTAGAAAATATGGCCACGTAACACCTATTCTTTGCGAACTTAAATGGGTGAACATGAGTTGCAAATTTACTTTTGATATATGTGTTTTTGCATATAAAATTTGCAACAATCTGTTGCCTGAATGGCTGTTCGTTTTATCAACGGTGGGGAACACGATAACTAGAAATACACGTCAATCAAGTAATCTTTTTATTCAGAGGACTAAAACGGATATGGGAGCTCGAAATATATTAATCAAAGCAACAACAATATATAACAGTATTCCAGAAAACATAAAGAAATCGCCTTCGTTACATATATTTAAGGAAAAACTAAAAACTTATCTCTTAAATAAATAAAAGAATTGCTTTAGACTACCGTACATTAATATAAACGTACATCCTACCTTAGTTTTAATAAGATGTTGACGATTCATTTTATCTCTGAACCATGTACTTTTGTAATTTTATGTTTTTATGTTATCGGTTGCATTTTATGGCTTTAATATGTTCAATTTTAATATCACGTATTTTATTATTTTAGATTCTAGTGCTTTAGTGTGTTAGTTTTAAATATATGATGATATTTATTTACGTAAATTTTTATGTTGCATTTTAAAGAATCCATTTGTCATCATTTTTATTTTCTTTTATGTATTTTTATGCTATGTATGTTTCGTATTTGGTTTTAAAAAGTTTGCTGTAAATTTTCATTATGTTGTGATGATTTTAAAATTGCTTAACTGTTTTTGTTTTTTTGTTTTGGAGGTTTTAATGTTGGTTAGTCCTTTAAATGTTGATGATGTGCTTGGCCCCAGAATTGGCTTTTAGTATTGAATAATTCTGCATGTATTTTATACGTTGTATATATAATTTTATGTGAATAACCAATGTATATTGGAAATAAAGTTTTCGATTTTTTTATTTTTTATTTTGATCCCCCTGTCTATAGTTTGCTCTCTCATTGACATAGCAACTCTCTTTGGCTTTCATTTTGCTGCTAACTCTCCTATAAGCAATTCTCTAACCCTATGGCCACCTTTATTCTTTCTTCACGCGAAGTCCATAAGAATCTTTGCTCTCTAATGACCAACAAAGCATCCGACATGATGGTGTCCCTGCAAGGTTCCTTAAGGAGTTGTAGATGAACTGGGGCCAGTGCTTTATCGCGTTTTCGTCTCATCTTCTTAACCAGTATCTCTCATACATCTTGGAAGCACGCTCTAGTTCACCCTGTTCCTAAAAAGAGTGATCATTCTATTCCTTCCAACTACCGACCTATTGCCCTAACCTCTGTTATCGTTAAAGTATTCGCAATTTTCCTCAGTTCTCACTTCTTGAATCAACTTGAATCAAACTCGCTTATTTCCGATCACCAGGGCTGGGCAGATTGCATATTCCTAGAGTTTCAGAAAGCGTTTGACACTGTTCCACATGGGAGACTTATCAGGAAGCTGCAAGCAATGGCTAGAATAGGTGGAAATGTCTTGGAATGGATAAAAACTTACTTAGAAGGAAGGGAACAGAGGGTTAGAGTAAGACACTCAGTGTCTGAATGGAGAAGAGATAGTAAGGCAAAATCCTTTGGTGACCTACTGTCCTATCTAACTTATGGATGACCATCCTCTTTATAAAGAAATGGGGAATCCTTTGTCGTCTCCTTTGATGTCTCCAAGGGTTTTGACATAGTCTGGCACAAGGCTCTATTGCCCAAAATTTCTGCTCATGGTTTCCCCCTTCTTTCTGTTCCTTTATTTCCAATTTCCTTTTTGCTAATTTATAACCATGGTTGTTGGTTGCACAACTTCTAGCTCATTCCCAGTTACCAGTGATGTTTCACGGGCTCTATTCTTCCACTTATACTGTTCCTTCTCCTCATCGGCGATCTTCTCCAGTCCCCATCTACCTCTCTTCTTCACGGCTTTGCCTGCGATGCCACCCTTCATTTTTCCTCAGCTTTCTTTTCATACCCTCCATCTGCTACTCGTAAGCAGTCTTGTATCACTCTTTATTCACTTCTTAACTCCAATGTAAAGAAAGTATCTAAGTGGGGCACCCACAATTTAGTTAAATTTAAAGCTTCCAAGACACTCTGGCTATTTCTTTATTTTCTCATCCTATAGCCAGGTTATCTTCGAAAGTGACGAAATTCATCCTCTCAATTCTGGTAATGTATTAAGAATTCAGATAGCCTCTAACTTGTCTTTAATGACACACATAATTCGAAATTTCTAAAATTGCAAGTATATAATTGGGAGTTCTGTTCGTTTTCATCATTACTTTTTCTCTTGACAGATTCAAAATTTCTAAAGGTCTTATCCCTCTTTGCTTGCAATACTGCTCACACATCTGGGGTGCTTTTTTAATACTGATCTTTTTGATAGGGTTGAACCTAGGGCAGTCAGACTCATCAATGCCCCTTTTTTTACTACTAATCTGGATTCTCGTTCTCTTCGACGTAAGGGATCATCAATTTCTCTTTTCTATCGATATTACTT
>JAXCGZ010019859.1:17500-20000 GCA_037179515.1 Halocaridina rubra
ATATATATATATATATATATATATATATATATATATATATATATATATATATATATATATATATATATATATATATATATATATATATATATATATATATATATATATATATATATATATATATATATATATATATATATATATATATATATATATATATATATATATATATATATATATATATATATATATATATATATATATATATATATATATATATATATATATATATATATATATATATATATATATATATATATATATATATATATATATATATATATATATATATATATATATATATATATATATATATATATATATATATATATATATATATATATATAAATATATATATATATATATATATATATATATATATATATATATATATATATATATATATATATATATATATATATATATATATATATATATATATATATATATATATATATATATATATATATATATATATATATATATATATATATATATATATATGTACATATATATATATATATATATATATATATATATATATATATATATATATATATATATACATATATATATATATATATATATATATATATATATATATATATATATATATATATATATATATATATATATATATATATATATATATATATATATATATATATATAGATATAGATATAGATATAGATATAGATATAGATATAGATATATATATATATATATATATATATATATATATATATATATATATATATATATATATATATATATATATATATATATATATATATGTATATATATATATATATATATATATATATATATATATATATATATATATATACATATATATATATATATATATATATATATATATATATATATATATATATATATATTAACCAAATAAGCACATTACATATGTGAAAACATGAATCGTTTTTTACCCTGACCGGGACTTGAACCTAGGACTTATGATTACTAAGTCAAGGCGCTACCAACTACACCACAGAAGGTTAAAAGGAATCAAACCTTATAGCTTATATTTTCTATACTTAGGAATGAACGCATTCTATCTGAATGCCACTATGTTCATATTACAGATTCCCCAACCTCACTCATGGCTTCATTTTCGCATTTAATTCAATTCCCAATCTCATTCGTGCTATATAATAACCAAATAAGCACAGTACATATGTGAAAACATGAATCGTTTTTTACCCTGACCGGGACTTGAACCTAGGACTTATAATTACTAAGTCAAGGCGCTACCAACTACACCACAGAAGGTTAAAAGGAATCCAACCTTATAGCTTATATCTGCTATACTTAGGAATGAACGCATTCTATCTGCATGCCACTATGTTCATATTACAGCTTCCCCAACCACACTCATAGCTTCATTTTCGCATTTAATTCAATTCCCAATCTCATTCGGGCTATACAATAACCAAATAAGCACATTACATATGTGAAACCATGAATCGTTTTTTACCCTGACTGGGACTTGAACCTAGGACTTATAAGTACTAAGTCAAGGCGTTACCAACTACACCACAGAAGATTAAAAGGAATCCAACCTTATAGCTTATATCTGCTATACTTAGGAATGAATGCATTCTATCTGAATGCCACTATGTTCATATTACAGATTCCCAAACCTCACGCGTGGCTTCATTTTCGCATTTAATTCAATTCCCAATCTCATTCGTGCTATACAATAACCAAATAAGCACATTACATACGTGAAAACGTGAATCGTTTTTTACCTTGACCGGGACTTGAACCTAGGACTTATAATTACTAAGTCAAGGCGCTACCAACTACACCACAGAAGGTTAAAAGGAATCCAACCTTATAGCTTATATCTGCTATACTTAGGAATGAACGCATTCTTTATGAATGCCACTATATTCATATTACAGTTTCCCCAACCACACTCGTGGCCTCATTTTCGCATTTAATTCAATTCCCAATCTCATTCGGGCTATACAATAACCAAATAAGCACATTATATATGTGAAAACATGAATCGTTTTTTACCCTGACCAGGACTTGAACCTAGGACTTATAATTACTAAGTAAAGGCGCTACCAGGTTAAAAGGAATCCAACCTTATAGCTTATATCTGCTATACTTAGGAATAAAAGCATTCTATCTGAATGCCACTATGTTCATATTACAGATTCCCCAACCTCACTCGTGGCTTCATATTCGCATTTAATTCAATTCCCAATCTCATTCGGGCTATACAATAACCAAATAAGCACATTACATATGTGAAAACATGAATCGTTTTTTACCCTGACCGGGACATGAACCTAGGACTTATAATTACTAAGTCTAGGCGCTACCAACTACACCACAGAATTTTAGAGGAATCCAACCTTATAGCTTATATCTGCTGTACTTAGGAATGAACGCATTCTATCTGAATGCCACTATGTACATATTACAGATTCCCCAACCTCACTCGTGGCTTCATTTTCGCATTTAA
>JAXCGZ010019859.1:27500-31667 GCA_037179515.1 Halocaridina rubra
TATATATATATATATATATATATATATATATATATATATATATATATATATATATATATATATATATATATATATATATATATATATATATATATATATATATATATATATATATATATATATATATATATATATATATATATATATATATATATATATATATATATATATATATATATATATATATATATATATATATATATATATATATATATATATATATATATATATATATATATATATATATATATATATATATATATATATATATATATATATATATATATATATATATATATATATATATATATATATATATATATATATATATATATATATATATATATATATATATATATATATATATATATATATATATATATATATATATATATATATATATATATATATATATATATATATATATATATATATATATATATATATATATATATATATATATATATATATATATATATATATATATATATATATATATATATATATATATATATATATATATATATATATATATATATATATATATATATATATATATATATATATATATATATATATATATATATATATATATATATATATATATATATATATATATATATATATATATATATATATATATATATATATATATATATATATATATATATATATATATATATATATATATATATATATATATATATATATATATATATATATATATATATATATATATATATATATATATATATATATATATATATATATATATATATATATATATATATATATATATATATATATATATATATATATATATATATATATATATATATATATATATATATATATATATATATATATATATATATATATATATATATATATATATATATATATATATATATATATATATATATATATATATATATATATATATATATATATATATATATATATATATATATATATATATATATATATATATATATATATATATATATATATATATATATATATATATATATATATATATATATATATATATATATATATATATATATATATATATATATATATATATATATATATATATATATATATATATATATATATATATATATATATATATATATATATATATATATATATATATATATATATATATATATATATATATATATATATATATATATATATATATATATATATATATATATATATATATATATATATATATATATATATATATATATATATATATATATATATATATATATATATATATATATATATATATATATATATATATATATATATATATATATATATATATATATATATATATATATATATATATATATATATATATATATATATATATATATATATATATATATATATATATATATATATATATATATATATATATATATATATATATATATATATATATATATATATATATATATATATATATATATATATATATATATATATATATATATATATATATATATATATATATATATATATATATATATATATATATATATATATATATATATATATATATATATATATATATATATATATATATATATATATATATATATATATATATATATATATATATATATATATATATATATATATATATATATATATATATATATATATATATATATATATATATATATATATATATATATATATATATATATATATATATATATATATATATATATATATATATATATATATATATATATATATATATATATATATATATATATATATATATATATATATATATATATATATATATATATATATATATATATATATATATATATATATATATATATATATATATATATATATATATATATATATATATATATATATATATATATATATATATATATATATATATATATATATATATATATATATATATATATATATATATATATATATATATATATATATATATATATATATATATATATATATATATATATATATATATATATATATATATATATATATATATATATATATATATATATATATATATATATATATATATATATATATATATATATATATATATATATATATATATATATATATATATATATATATATATATATATATATATATATATATATATATATATATATATATATATATATATATATATATATATATATATATATATATATATATATATATATATATATATATATATATATATATATATATATATATATATATATATATATATATATATATATATATATATATATATATATATATATATATATATATATATATATATATATATATATATATATATATATATATATATATATATATATATATATATATATATATATATATATATATATATATATATATATATATATATATATATATATATATATATATATATATATATATATATATATATATATATATATATATATATATATATATATATATATATATATATATATATATATATATATATATATATATATATATATATATATATATATATATATATATATATATATATATATATATATATATATATATATATATATATATATATATATATATATATATATATATATATATATATATATATATATATATATATATATATATATATATATATATATATATATATATATATATATATATATATATATATATATATATATATATATATATATATATATATATATATATATATATATATATATATATATATATATATATATATATATATATATATATATATATATATATATATATATATATATATATATATATATATATATATATATATATATATATATATATATATATATATATATATATATATATATATATATATATATATATATATATATATATATATATATATATATATATATATATATATATATATATATATATATATATATATATATATATATATATATATATATATATATATATATATATATATATATATATATATATATATATATATATATATATATATATATATATATATATATATATATATATATATATATATATATATATATATATATATATATATATATATATATATATATATATATATATATATATATATATATATATATATATATATATATATATATATATATATATATATATATATATATATATATATATATATATATATATATATATATATATATATATATATATATATATATATATATATATATATATATATATATATATATATATATATATATATATATATATATATATATATATATATATATATATATATATATATATATATATATATATATATATATATATATATATATATATATATATATATATATATATATATATATATATATATATATATATATATATATATATATATATATATATATATATATATATATATATATATATATATATATATATATATATATATATATATATATATATATATATATATATATATATATATATATATATATATATATATATATATATATATATATATATATATATATATATATATATATATATATATATATATATATATATATATATATATATATATATATATATATATATATATATATATATATATATATATATATATATATATATATATATATATATATATATATATATATATATATATATATATATATATATATATATATATATATATATATATATATATATATATATATATATATATATATATATATATATATATATATATATATATATATATATATATATATATATATATATATATATATATATATATATATATATATATATATATATATATATATATATATATATATATATATATATATATATATATATATATATATATATATATATATATATATATATATATATATATATATATATATATATATATATATATATATATATATATACATATATATATATATATATATATATATATATATATATATATATATATATATATATATATATATATATATATATATATATATATATATATATATATATATATATATATATATATATATATATATATATATATATATATATATATATATATATATATATATATATATATATATATATATATAT
>JAXCGZ010019860.1:0-31634 GCA_037179515.1 Halocaridina rubra
TATTTTGATATGGCTGGCTCTAGAACTGGCTCTGAAGCTTCGTAAGAAAACTTCTTTGCAGGATGTAAGGAAATACTTTTTCAGTGTAAGAGTAGTTGATAATTGGAATTCGCTAAGCGAGGAGGTAGTTAATGCTATCTCAATCCATAGTTTTAAGGACAGGTACGATAAGTATCACTAAGTCTAAAATGGAACCGATCAGGAGACGGGAAGATACGAGCTTTGGGCTCTTTCCCGTAAACACAATTAGGTAATCGCAATTAGGTAATCACATGGGAGACTTATTAAGAAGCTGCAAGCAATGGCTAGAATAGGTGGACATGTCTTGGAATGGATAAAAACTTACTTAGAAGGAAGGGAACAGAGGGTTAGAGTAAGACACTCAATGTCTGATTGGAGAAGAGTTAGTAGTGGAGTTCCACAGGGTTCAGTTATAGGGCCACTTTTGTTCCTTGTATATGTAAATGACCTACCAGAGTCTGTAAACTCATTCATGAATATGCTTGCAGATGATGCAAAGATTGTGAAGAAAGTAAAAAACGAGAACAATGGTAGAGAACCTCAGGAAGATCTAAATAGTCTGCATGAGTGGTCAGAAAAGTGGCTAATGTAATTCAATGCTTCAAAATGTAAGGTAATGAGAATGGGTACAAGTACAAGAAGGCCCAAGCTTGACTACTTGGTGGCTGGAGTACAACTTCAAGAGACAGAAAATGAGAGAGATCTAGGAGTAAACATACTGTCAGATTTATCTCCAGAAATACATATATGCGGCATAATAAGGGCATCATATGCCTTCTTATCAAATGTAAAGGGTAGCCTTCAGGCACTTGGACAAGGAAATGTTCAGTAATATTTATGTAACCTATGTGAGGCCATAGCTTGAATATGCAGCCCCCTTTTGGAATCTACACTTGAAAAAGCACATAGCTAATTTTGAAAAACTTCAAAGACATGCCACAAAACTGGTGCCAGAAATACGTAATCTCAGTTATGATGAGAGGCTGAGGGATTTAGACTTACCATCACTCGAAGCTGGAAGATTGAGGAGGGATATGGTGACTGTCTTTAAATTCCATCATGGTTATAATAGAGTGGATATTGAGCGATATTTTGATATGGCTGGCTCTAGAACTAGAGGTCATAGTTTGAAGCTTCGAAAGAAAACTTCTTTGCAGGATGTAAGGAAATACTTTTTCAGTGTAAGAGTAGTTGATAACTAGAAATGGCTAAGCGAGGAGGTAGTTAATGCAATCTCAATCCATAGTTTTAAGAACATTTGTGACAGAGTGTTTCGCTCAAGTCACCAGAGGGTATTAGATGCCTTATTAGTTAATTTAGTAACTTAGCTCTCATTTTTCTAACTAAAAATAATTCCCACTTCTTGAGTTTTGCAGATTATGATTATTTGCAATTTAGATCTTAGCTTATAGCTAATTTTAAATGTAACCATATTTACTATTCTTGTACGTTTAGAAGCATAGTCCCGATATAAAGGCTGCTTCTACCGTTCCATTTTTTCAATGAGCCTATCAGATACGTTTTCTTTACAATTTTCTTATGATAACATATCTCTTGCTAAGAAACTATTATAAAAATTGTTCTTGCTGATAATTTTGTTATAAATTTGACCTTGCTGTTATGTCAATAGCCTGTCTAGAAATATTTCAGTAGCTTCTTTATTTTTTGAGTACTTAAATTCCGTCTCCTACAATGCAAAGAACGTTCTAGAGATTGCTTACCAGTAACCTAACTTTCCATTATTATTCTCTTTTTATTTTATTTGCTTCCAGTTGTTGCACCTAAGATACTGTCTCTCCCTTGCATCTCTGCTATAATTGCCTGCCATGGACCACCACTAAAGTAAGCCCGGTATGAATTAAGAGCCAGTTACTGCTCTAGAAATATATCCTACAGATGACGTCACCAGGAGGGACATTGAAGCGTCCTCATTTTGGGGGCCAAGCATCCCAGAGGCGGCATCTTGCCTCAGCAGTCAAGTTTATTTCAAACCTTATTTACGTGGCATCTTCACAGGAATTCATCTGGCACAAACAAGGTGGGGGATAGTGTATGGTAAAGCTCGTGGGTCAAGCAAATTGTTTTTTCGAGAATTAGTTACATTCATTACTGAATAAATCCTACGAATTTTTTCGCAGATTCCATTCCCATGCAAACGAAATTTTGTACATTACCTAACTGGAATCTCACTTGCCAAAGTTAATTCCTTAACCTGGATATTACAGCTGATATACATTGCTAAGAAGTTTCTTTTCACTGAATGTGATAAACGAAAATCTCATCCTCTGAAGATTGGTTATGAGCCCGTAAAAATCTATCCCCTTTCCTAATAAATTCTAATTTCATTTCACCTCTTTCTATCATCGTAAATAAAGTGCTTTGCATCAAAAACTCGTGAATAAAGCTATTTGTTATATAAATTGCAAATAATTAATCATTTAACTAAAGTGTTGTATGCTATAAACTGCAAATAATTAAACGGTAAGCTTACCCTGTTGGCTTTGCAAATTTTTCCTGTTAACCACAATTTAATGAATGCATACTGTATTTATCTTGCTGATTCTTCATATGTTGGGGATAAAATGTTTTGAGTTATAAGTTGCAAATACTTCAAAAGGTGGTTTTGCCCCCCCCCCCCCCGCCCTCTTTTTTCATTGCAAACAGTTCTTGATAACCAAAAGTGAATGAATACTGTATTTACCTCGTAGATTCTTCCTTTATCATAAATAGAGTGCTTAACCATATTAATTGCAAATCATTAATGATCATTGCAACGTTTGTGGTTGCCTGCAATTTAAGGAATACATTCAGTACTGTATTTGCCTTGCTTATTCTTCATTTATTGTGAATAAATGGTTTTCTTATAATACTAGCAAAGAAGTAATACTTTTGTATGCTAATGTGGTAGCATAAATATTTCTGGTTAGCTATGACTAACCTATATATTTTCATCCAGTAGAATAATATTGGAAACTCATTATATGTGTGTTCATGCTTCCAGTTTCCCATTATTAACAGTGTGTCATTTCTGTTTCTGCAATTGCAGTGTCCTCTATTCTACTCTGCCTGTGTGACAGAGGTAATCGTCGAGTTGAGGCCAAAGTCTTGGCATACTTCTGTGGTGTCAGGAAACGAAATCGTGCTCACCACCTCCGGGATTCGAGGCAGCATTTCATAAAATTTAATTAGAAAATTTAATTCAATTCTTTTAATGTCATTGCATTTCCAAAATTAAAATAAAGTTGAATTCTGAGTTTCATTTAACCGAGTAGTGGTATATGGGTGGGGTGTTCAAGTACAAATATCTGTCCTGTCTGTTTGTGAGCTCTTAACCGAGTTCTGTACTTTGAGTTCGCTTAGTAAAACAGAATATTAACAACTCTCCATTCCCCCAATACTAAGCTAAGCCTATTCCGGTTCAAAGACCTGAAAAAACTAGAATATGTGGTGACTATTCCCAGAATGCCTGCTTTCACCTGGTCAATGAATAGTCTACTCTCAGATTTTGCAAGGTACCATACACAATAATATTTACTCAACTAACTTCAAGTAAAGTTGGGTTAAAATTTTCTGGTATATAGTTAAAACAGACAAAGTGTATGGTACTAAAGGGGAAGGGCATGAGCTATGTTTGCTTAATAGTAGTGGAGAATTCCCACTGGTTAATGACACACATACACTAAATAAAATTAAACTGAACACTGCACAAATCCAGGCTTAAATGAAAGACTCATCGATAAAACGTAAAAAATATATTGAGAAAACTTAACATTATAATGGAGAGCAATCTTTCAGCTTAAAAGAAAAGGATAAATTTTACTCTAGTTTAGGCAGCAATAAAGTGAATTTTACAAAAATGACAAATAGTTGCAGCTCCATTCACGACTGCTGGACACATCAAAACAAAACAACACTTAATATCGAAATAATGATTGTTCAAAATCCAAGAACTTTATACAATATTGAAACACAGTCACTGTTTGACAAATTCGACGGCACTAGTACAAGTGGCAAAATGGGAGGCTCGTAATTTACTCAAATTTTACGAGTCTCTAACAATAGGTCCTCATCTGGTGCTGTCTTCAGAGAGAGAGAGTCCTCGTCCGTTCTATAAACAAATCAGGCGAGCATCACATTAAAAAATAAAAGGATATATTTTTATCACATTTTGCATACTTAAGAATTTCCTAAGATTTAGATTAACTTTACAAACAAATCCCATTTATTCATGAGAAAATGATGAATTAATGACAAAATAAATTATTGTTATAATATAGTCTCTCAAACTAATATATACATATAGGCTGATGCAATTCTGGTATTACAAAAAAAAAAAAAACACACACACACAAGGTATAACTAATAAAACTGTGTGTGATAAACAGATCGGCACAATACTTTTTCTCCTCCTATACCTTTTCCAGCATTTGTCTCTCAACTCCTTAGGTCCCTTACACTCATTATTGAATCATTTCTATCTGGCATGAATAACTCCTATTTTGTTGAAGATATGCAACAATATACAACCTTCCCATATATCTCACAATAGATGTCGCACATTTCTTGTACAGATTTCTTGTTGAATAAGGTCCTAAAATCAATAACTCCTAAAAGTTTATAAATTTTGATGTAATCTCCTTTCGGATAGTTCCTCCTCCTGTGCTTAGTGCCTCTTATCTCAGGCAGAATATCTTCAATGATATACTCTATCAACAATACACAGTGGTCACTCTTTTCAATTGTTGGTTCATACTCAATGTTTTCAATATCCAGCACATTATCTACGAATGCTAGATCAAGCAGCTATGGCTCATCCCCTCCCCTGGCCCTCGTCGGTTCCTGTAAATGTTGATGTAGGAAATTTCCTTGTACGCAATCTAGGAATCTTGCCCCGAATGAGTCTTCCCCGGTGTGTGGGTCAAGATATATTGAATCTATCTCTCTATGATTAAAATTTCCCATAATCAAAATCCTACATTTTCTCTCCCATGACATGTTAACAACTGAGTTTATGAGTTCACTAGTACCTATATGACTTTCCTCATAAACGTATAGCCAATATTAGTTCCTTGGTGGGTTATTTACAACAGTTATTATAATGCTCTCTGATCCAGTATTTATGCAAGCAAAAAGAAATTCCTTAAACTCACTTTCTATAGCAAAGTTTATTCATTCAAAATTAAATCTTTCACATATGAGCAGTGTTATCTCTTCCACAGTCCTCTCAGATCTTTCAACCCTTAATATTCCAAAGCCCGTAGGAAAAGCTATGACACTGTTTATATCCTCATTTAACTCAGGCTTTGTACCCGCTACCATATCTGTGTTACTCTTGCGAATCCAGTCCTTTAAATCTACTGACTTACCAGCTACTCCATAAGCATTTGTGTACAGCGATCTTAATGAGACCCTGTGGAGTGGGGAGGTTGTTTAGTTTCTGTTTTACTCTGGGAACTCAAAGTGCTGAACTCAGTTAAGAGCTCGCAAACAAACAGAACATTTATCAATTTTGTAAATTAACCGTGCAACCACTACTCGATTAAATGAAACTCAGAATTTAATTTTGTTTTAATTTTGGAAATCCAATGACACATGAAAAAAAAATTGAAGAAATTTTTGGAGAGCTGGAACAAACATAAAATTTAAATTTATGAAATGCTGCCTCGAATCCCGGAGGTGGTGAGCACGATTTCAATTCCCGGCACCACATATGGATGCCAAGACTTTGGGCTCAACTCGACAATCACCTCTGTCACACAAGCAGAGGAGAATAGAGGACACTGCAATTGCAGAAACAGAGACGACACACTGTTAATAATGGGAAAACTAAAAGCACAAGCACACAAAAAATGAGTTTCAAATATTATTCTACTGGATGACAATATATTGATTAGTCACAGCTAACAAGAAATATTTATGCTACCGTAAGAGCATAAAAAACCATTAATTATTTGCCGGCATTAGAAGAAAACAATTTATTCACTATAAATGAAGAATAAGCAAGACAAATACAGTATGTATTCCTTAAATTGTGGGCAACCACAATAGTTTGCAATGCCAATTGGGCAAAGTTGCTTATTAATTATTTGTAATTTATATGGTAAAACACTTTATTCACGATAAAGGGAAAATCTACAAGATAAATACAGTATTCATTCAATTTTGGTTAGCAAGAAATATTTGCAATGCAAAAAGGGCAAAACCACATTTTGAAGTATTTGCAACTTATAACTCAAAATATTTTATCCCCAATATCTGAAGAATCAGCAAGATGAGTACAGTATGTTTTCATTAAATTGTGGTTTACAAGAAACATTTGCAAAGCCAACAGGGTAATATCACTTATTAATTATTTGCAGTTTATAGCTTAAAACACTTTACTTAAATTATTGATTAATTGCAATTTATATAGTAAATTACTTAATTTACGAGTTTTGATGTAAAACACTTTATTACGATGATAGAAAGGAGTGAAATGAAATTAGAATTTGTTAGGAAGAAGGGATAGAATTTTACATGGTAATAAGCAATCTTCTGAGGATGATACTTTTGTTTGGGAAACTCAATGAAAGAAGTTTCTTATCAATGTATATCGGCGGTAATTTCCAGGTCAAGAAATTAAATTTGGCAATAAAGAATCCAGTTGGGTAATCTAAAAAAGTGTTGTTTTGTATGGGAATGGAATCTGAGAAAATTTTCGTAGGATTTGACCAGTAAACTATTTGACCAGTAACAAATTTAACCAGTTTCTCGAATTCCCAATTTGCTTGACCAACGGGTTTTGCCATACACTATCTCTCACCTTGTTTGTGCCAGATGAATTCCTGTGAAGACGCCACGTAAATAAGGTTTAAAGTAAACTTGACTGCTGAGGCTAAACCTTGCCTCTGGGATGTTTGGCCGCCAAATGAGGGCGATTCAATGTCCCTCCTGGTAACGTCATCTGTAGAGAAGTAATTTGTTCATATAATATTTGAGGGCTACTGTAGTGGTGATCCCTGGCAGGCAATTATGGCAGAGATGCAATGTTGTTCTTGGATGTTCACCCTTGAGGGTGAGTGGACCTTCCACTTGTGGCCCGCAGGTGGGGTGGGATTTTTTTGGAGTGTACGTGGTATTCGCTCTTGCGGGCGAATGGGCTTTCCTGTTGGTGAGAAGGTGGGGTGAAATCTTGTTATTGTTGGTGATCGGACTTTCCTAATTGGCCCGCAGGTGAGATTGTGCAAAACTGTAAAGATAACGGAGAGCATAAGTATTCAGTTGTGAATTATTAGTTTACATCAAACAATTTAAATGAATTCCTGTTTTGGGGTGAGAGAGAGTTATTGCATGTTTATCTTGGTGGAGGGTACTGGCTGATAATATTTAGTAAACTGTTCATGTGGTTACTTGTTGCTAGTCTGATGATGGAGCTAGCAACATGAAGGGCATTTAGGTCTTCGCTAGATGTCGCGGGGGCACCAGTTTTTTGTCGTATTTCTGAAAAAGAATCACATTCCAGGATGTAATGTAGCAGTGGATGTGGTGAGGCTACCTGGCAAAAGGTGCATTCCCTGATGATATCCTGCACTATTTGCCAGGTGCACTTGTACCCGAGTCTCAGACATTACACATTGAGCTCAGTGCTTCGTAGAAGGCTCTTAGGCATTGTGATACGCCGAAGATCAGAGGTGGCTTTGTACCACCAGGTGGAGGGGGAGCCATTGCCTGTGCACAGGTTGTGTTTAGTTGTTAAGGTGTTAAAGAGTGACTTGGTGGCTTTATTTTTTATCTGTTGAATCCCAGGAGACAGAGATATCTGGATTTCTGCTCTGAGAGTGGCTTGTTTGGCAGCTTGATCGGCTTCCTCATTTCCCTTGATGCCGACGTGGCTGGGAATCCAGGCAAGAGCGATGGCTTTTCCAAGGCTGGTTGTCCTGTGGTAGTGGCTGAGGATGGTGGTAATGATGCGTACATTGTCTCTGAGGTGTGGCTTCTTGATGGCCTGTAAGGCACCTTTGGAGTCAGAGAGAATTAGGGCATGGTCAGCTCCTTGCTGGATGAAGAAGTCGAGAGCGTTAGCTATGGCAACAAGCTCAGTCTGGAGCGATGAGCAGGAGTTTGACAGTCTCCAGGATAGGACGTGGTTTTCAGTGGTGAAGGCGGTGGCTGAGGCTCCAGTTTCTTGATTTACTGAACCGTCAGTGTAGTAGACTTGAGAGTTTGGCCTGCTCCAGCTCTGAATTTTGTCCTTATATAAGTTTTTAAGGACAAGCGGGTTTACCAAGCTTTTGGGGTGGTCAGGGAGCTCGATCTTTATGTCGAGTGGTTGGTCATTCCACGGGGGTGGGCATCTGTATTCAGGATGCGGTGTGTTTTGTATATTGGCTAGGATGCTCTCCATGACTGGTAGTGCTTGCAGGCTAGCGCAGACCTTGGCTGTCCAGGTTCTAGGATGGTGGTTGGGGTGGCGATTGAGGGCTAGATGGAGATTTGTGCCAGCTAGGCATTTATGTTGGGCAGTGGTGGTTTTGGCCACAAAGAGGGTCAGTCTTTGCTGAGCTCTGAGTTTGAGTGGGATGAGTCCCGATTCCATCTGGATATTTTCTCTCTTGGTCCACATGGTACGTGTGGCGTTGTTTTGAATTATTTCTGTCTTGTCCCACTGTTGGTCTGTTAGTAGCCAGAGTGTGGGACAAGCATAGTCTATGAGGCTGCGTATGGCTTGTACATAGAAGCTTCTGAGGACATTAAATGATGCACCATCGTAGAGGCCCGACATCCGACGAAGGACCGCTTGTCGCTGGCTGCACCTGTCGCGCAAGTGTTGAATTTCTGGTCCAAAGGTTAGTCCTTGGTCGATGATTACACCCAGGTATTGGTGTTTGGTAACCCAGTCCACAGGCTCTTTACCTATGACCAGATTAGTGTCTGGTTTCCACTGGTGGATGGGAAGGGCCTTGGTTTTGCGGGCATTGATTCTGACTCCAAGGGAGATGGAGGCTCGGTGAATCTTGGTGAGGCAGCGCTGTGTCTTGTTAGAGTTTCTGTGTCCTATTGTGACAAGGGCAAAGTCGTCCGCATAGTTGAAGAGTTTGGCTCCATGTGGTAGTGCGATGTCCATGAGTTTTTCCATGAGACAATTAAATAGGAAGGGGCTAAGGATTCCACCTTGGGGGGTCCCATTTTCGTGGTTCTTGTAGGTGGAGTAGTGCCCATCTACTTTGACTCGTGCACTACAATTTTGTAGACTCTGCTTAATCCATGAGAGAAGGTTACCTTTGATCTGCTTGGATACGAGAGCAGAGAGTATTGCCGTCACATTGGCTAGTTCAAAGGCCTTCTCTAGGTCTAGAAAAATGATGTAACCACGGCAGTTGTTGATAAATGATAGCATGGAGGCTATGCATTCTGAGGTGCCTAAGCCAGGCTGGTAGGCAAACATGTTTTCTGGGAAGGGTGGGCATTTCCAGCGGACTCTGTTAAGTACCATCTTTTCTGCCGTCTTGCTCAGGCAGCTTAGGAGGGAGATGGGGCGAGGGTTGTCAGGGTCCTGTGTTTTTGGGATGGGCTGAATGTCTGCTCTGTTCCATGAGGCTGGTCTGATTCTTCATGTGTATGTCGAATTGATCAGAGAGAGTAGAGCAAGCTCCCCTTGGGGCCCCATTTTTTGAATCATTGTGTATGTGATTCTATCGGCACCTGGGGCTGTGTTCTTAGAGCTTTGGCTTGCTCTTAGTAGCTCAGTCAGGGAGAATGGAGCATCTGTTTCGTCTTCAGTGTTGATGGCCTCTTCTATTTCTTCCCATCTTGCAGTGGTGAGGTCCTGAAGTGTTGCTCTGGTGGTGATGGGGAGCTGGTTGGAGCTTGCTCTATCTGCGAATTTGATGGCGAGTTCTTCTGCTGCTCTGCTAGGATCCCTGTGGGGGGTGATTTTCGGAGGTTTTCCTTTAGCAAAGGAGTTGATGCTCCTCCATATCTGGCCCACAGAGGTGTGAGCATCTAGGGTGGAACACCACTCTAGCCATTTTTTCCTCTTGATGTTGCGAGTCTCTTCATGGACATGTTCTTTGACTGCCTGGAGAGTGCGGTAGGAGTCTTCAGTGCGACGTTTCCTGTGCATTTTCCGAATGACGTTGAGCCGATGATTGAGTTCTTTAACTCTGTCACAGTAGTACCATCTGTCCCGATGAGTGGTGTGTTGCGGTTTGCAGAGGGGGATGGAGGAGTTTGCTGCAGCTTGCAGGGCATTGACTAGCTCGGCCTCTGCTTGGTCGATGTCTTCAGATGGTACGTAGGCTGAAAACCAATTGCTGAAGTGCTCCTGGAATCGGCCCCAGTCGGCCTTCTTGAAATTCCATCGAGGGGGAGGAGCAGGGATTTGGAAGATTTCAGGAATTGGCAGTGTGAGATGGATCCCATAGTGGTCGCTTGTGACCAGGGGATGAACTCTCCATGTGGCGTCCTGCTTTAGGGAATTGGAGACAAAGGTGAGGTCCAGTATTCCACCTCTGTCATGTGTTGGCTCATGATCGTTGAGCAGGGAGACATCTTCTTGGTCATCCAGCAGGCTCATGATGTGTCTGCCTGCAGCACAGGGGCGCTCATACCTGAATCTTGGATGGTGCGCGTTGAAGTCGCCTCCTATTACCAAGTTACGATGACTGGCTAGCCCGAAGAGAGTAGTCAGGTCTAAGCTACCTTCCCGTGGTCTGTAAATGTTGTACAGATCTATGCAGCTGCCTTGAAGTTGGATGTTAAGAGCGAGGACGTGGTCATCTTCGCCGCAGTAGACCGGTTGGGTTATTTCCTTGGCTAATAGGTTTTTCCTGATGATGGTGGCGCTGCCTCTGTTCTCCCCTGGAGACCAGTGCTGGTAGAATCCATTGTATCCTGAGATTTTATTTTAGGTGCAACAAGAAGCAAATAAAAAAAAACGAGAATAATTATGGGCAAAATAGGTTACTGGCGAACAATCTCTAAAACATTCTTTGCATTGCAGGAGACAAGATTTTAACTATTCAAATAATAAAGAAGCCACTGAAATGTATCTAGACAGGCTAATGGCATATCATCAGGGTCAAATTTATAACAAAATTATCAGCAAGAGTGATTTTTATTATATAAAAAGATTTATCAGCGAGAGCTATTTTAATATATGAAAATGATGTAAAAAACGTTTTATGGCCTCGTTCGTAAGGAAAAAGAAAGATAAGAAAACGGATATAAGAGAGAGATTTATATATTGGGATCATGCTTTCAACACGTACAAGAATATTAATTAAGATATATTTAAAATTACCTATAAGCTGAAACATAAATTGCAAATAATCATAATCTGGAAAAGGCCAGGAGTGAGAATTGTTTTAGAAAAGACAGTTAAGAGTTACTAAATTAAATAATAAGGCATCTACTACAGCCTCTGGTGACATTGAGTGAAACACTCTGTCGCAAATGCCCTTTCTAGAGAATATTGAATTAACAAAATTCAACTACAGAAGGCAAAAAAAAAAAAAGAACAGAGGAAGTTATGGTGACTTCAGTGTTATTATGAGGGATGAGAGATCCTTCTAAGGGAAAAGAACAAATGAACAACAAAAATTTGGGATCCACTACTGGGACATATACTATCAGTAAAGTGAACAATTCTTTAAAAAAAAAAAAAAAAAAAACATTAAATGACACTCAAAACATAAAAGGAATATGATCAAATTCAAATTTCAAGAAAATTAAAATTACAATTAAATATTAGAGAATATCCATATTTAAGCTTAAGAATTCCTCACATGCAATAAGGCAATAAAATAATATTAAAAAGATATATGTAAAAGGAATGTTTGAACCAAGTCATCATTAACAGTGGCGACTGGATTTAAAACAGCTTCAGCTATTCAACACTAAACTAAAAGTTTCTGCCATGTTCTAGCTGTCAGAGTCCTACAGACGGAAATATAAAACTACAATTAAAGAAATATCCTTCATCTTCTTCTTTGTCTTCCATTAGGAATAATGTTATTACATATGAATACGTTCCAGAAGAGTGCATAAACACACTATACTAAAGAAAACTAAGCAAAACCCATTTTACATATACGAATTGAAATATGCGTGTAAGCTAAAATAAGCAAGTACAGTATTAAAGACATAAAAGATAAACATAGAAATAAACAACACATCATAGAAGTAATCTTTAACAGACTAGTCAAACTGAGGCTAACAGCACCAGCTTTCTCATTTGAGGGTAACGACCATCAACTTAGTAGATCAGCGAGGTCATTGTCCTTTCCATCAAAATGTTGGGCAGGGATTTAGCTTGGCTGCAGTCTGTAAATATAAAAGAAGATGATGGTCAGTTCTCAGTGTAAATTGTCGGCCATGGAGATGGACTTTAAATTTCTTTATGGCCCAATGTGTGGCTAGAGCTTCCTTCTCCAAGGTGGAGTAACTCTTCTCTGCAGGGCAAAACTTGCGTCTTTCATGTCGCACTGGAGCTACTTCAGCTGAGTTGCCTGATCGGGCTTGCATGAGCAAGATAAAGGGAATATTGGGGTTTACCAGTTGTATTACTGGCTCACCTGTCAATGCTTCTCGGAGCTTGAAAAATACTCCCTCCGCCTCGTCTGTCCATTGGACATGGGAGGTTTTACCTCGCTTTGAGGAGATCATGTGCTGCATAGGGGCAGAGATAGTATTAAAATGTGGAATGAACCATTGGTAGTAGCCGACACTACCCAGGAATGATCTCAATTGAGTGACAGTAGCAAGTTTTTCCATACCCTTGATAGCTTTCACCTTATCCTGTAAAGGGGACATAACTCCTCCTCCGACCAAATGGCCGAGATACTGCAATTGTGTGAAACCAATCTCGCATATGGAAGCCCATGCTGGTTCAGACAAGCAAGAACACTGCGAAAAGTTGTGAGGTGAGCTGACCAATCCTGAAAATACATCAGAATGTCGTCTATAATGCATGAAACATTGCTGAGGTTCTGCAATACTGTCCTCATGAGTTGGCTGAAGCATCCAGGTTCCTTCACCATACAAAAGGCATGACCCTGAACTGGTACAGACCGTATCTTGTGGAAAAGGCTGTTAGAGGCTTGGTAGTCTCGCTCAGCGGGACTTGCAAAAATCCTCTGGCATGATCCAATTTGGACAGGTAGCGGGCTTGGGAAAGTAATGAGAAAATATGCTCAGCATCGGCAATGGGCTCTCCATCAAAGATGGTACGGGAGTTAAGCTTACGACAGTCAAGGCAGAACCTGTGACTGCCATCTAGCTTATGCACTGCCAGTAACGGCATACAACAAGGCGAAATGCTCTTCTCAACTATTCCGAGGCAGAAACAAGTGTAAGATCTTCCTTCAGCTGTAAGAACAGCTAGGTGGGGAAGGCCATAGGAATGCAGAAATGGTTCTGGGTCAGTCAAGCTAGCATGATGCTCAATGGTAGCGGTAATGCCTGGGAGGTCGCTAAAGACGTTCTGTAGTCCTCTAATAGCTTGTTCAGCTGTTCCCGTTGACTCGTTTGCAGTCTGGAGTTAATAATGCAATTACTCACACTTTCCTTTCGGTTTTTGGGAATGACAGGATCCTTCCCATCATCAAAAGTTAAGGTTAAGTCCTCAATTGTGAGGGTGGTGGCTGCAGCTAGAGGGATTTTTTCTGAAAAATTCCACTCACATAAGTCTGTCTCCACCGCAAGGGAGGAGTCTTCCAATATAGGAGGTAAGAGGTGGCTATAATGGCACACCTGCGCTGCTGCAGACTCGGAGGTAATTCTGCTGTTGAGGGCACCTATAGGAGTTGCTGAGAGTGCCAGCACAGGATCCCTGTGGGCCTTCGGGTTCTCACAATACAGCTTCAGCTGGTTAATGTGGTATTTATGGTTATTGCCATCAACATTTAACATGTATTTCTCAGGGGTCACATGGTGTACGACAGTGTACAGTCCTTTCAAGCATAGCATTAGCTTGCGAGTATCTGTTGGAATAAGTAACAAAGCTCGATCTCCGGGTGTCAGGGCACGATGCCGGGCACGCTTATCAAAGAGGAGCTTGGCAATCTGCTGGTGACCCTTAATGGCTAATTGTGCAATTTTCCAGGCCTTTTTGAGGTGAGACAAAAACTTCAAAATATACTCATGGATGTCCCTATTGTCATCCTCGATGGTAGGCGAGTCCCAACATTCTGCCAAGAATTCCACTGGGTCTCTGACCTTAAGACCATTAATCAGCTTGAAAGGCGAGTATCCAGTAGTGTTGTGGGGCATGTCTCTGGAGGAGATAAGTGCAACAGAGATGTACTTGTCCCAATGCCTGGGTATATCTATCACTAGCTTGCACAAGCATCACTTCAATGTCCTGTTATAGCATTCACATGCTCCATATGATTGGGCATGATAGACACTCCTACGAATGTGTTTCATTTCTAAGAGGCTACAGAAAGCCTCAAAGTGCCTATTTGTATACTGACTTCCATCGTCAGAAGTGACCTGCTCAGGGAAGCCAACCCTGGAGCAGATTTCAAATAGGGCCTTAGCGGCTTCTTCGGTCGTGATAGAAGACAGTGGCACTGCATCTGGGTACCTTGTTGCCAGGTTGACGTATACCAGGAGGAACTGCTTCCCTATGAATGAAGTGGGGCTAATAGGACCTAATGTATTAATAGCAACCTTGGAAAATGGCTCTGTTGAGAGCTTAGATATGCCCATGGGGACTTTCAGTACCAGTGCCGTAGAGGAGGATTGACAGACAAGGCATGAGCCCATGTATCTGTCTACCTCAGCATACATGTTTGGCCATGAAAAAGCTTTCTGAAGGACGTTCCGAGTTTTTGCTTTGCCTCTGTGTCCGCTCAGAGGTAAATTGTATTTGCCACATACATAGCCTGGTGACGCAACAAAGCGGGCACCACCAATTGTTTAAAGGTGTGGCCATCTTTAGTCACATGCCTACGAAGGACTCCATATTCAATGTAGTCAGTGATCTGGCCTCCTCCTCTCACCGTAAATGTTCTTCCCTTGGTGGCCTGTTGCATCCAGCTTTGAGGCTAGGGCAGTCCTGCTCTAGAGGTGCATCATCTGGTAAAGGAGAGGGGAACTCTCCGCATTCCACATTACGGGTACTAACTGCGGCAGACTCAATGGAGTCAATCGGAGAATCGTTGAAATTCCTGACGCTGGAGCCAGCAGTTGCTGCTGAAATGGCTTGTTGTGACTTTGCCCGAGGGATGTTCCAGTGAGAAATGTCCTCATGGTAGAGGTCGGCCTGGAAGATAGGAGCTAGGTTCAGTACATGACCCAGCAAGACAGGGTACATAAGCCCAATCAATGCCACAGCTGGGGCTTTTCCCTTGTAGTATTTGCAATCTAGGTCAATGACACAGCAGTGTCGTATCTGAGGTTCCTCTTCAGCAACCCGCACACGAACAAATTTGCCGGCGAAATATTCATCCCTGATGAATCTCTCGTCAGCAAATATGCCACTGGCCCCTGTGTCGAGGGCTATCTCAACTTCCACACCATTTATGGTTCCTAGGCATTTTGGGATCATCTCGGGATCATCATGTTTGGTGAATTCCACATTGACAAGTTTGTATGGTGGTTCCTCGGCATTTAAATCAGTGGCCCTTACTGGCCTTGTTTCTATGGCATGGGCTGAGTGAGTGGCCAGACGGATAAGTGGGTTTGCTGCTGTGAGAGGGAGTGTGGTGGTTTATAGAGTTTGGCTGAAAACCTTGGGAAGGTGGAGCAGGGTAATTACCCTTGCCTCTGAACTGCTGAGGCTTAGGTCTTACCGAATCGTCCTTCTTGAGTATGGGTGTATGGCCGTAATAAATAAGGCTTAGGAGTGTGAGGAGGATGAGCTGGATGATTGAAGTTCTGAGAAGGACCCTTTTGCTTCCTGTTCCTGCAATCTCCTTTCCGGTGAAAATCATAGCCTGCTGCGGGGGAGACGACACTTTGAGGATGAGCCTTGGGATTGGCCCTTCTTGTCCTCATAAGGTCACAGACACATACTCCAGGCTGATTGTGCTAGAGGTACTCATCCAGAGTGGCTAAACTTATCTCGAAGTTGATCTCCTCCTTAAGCTGAGTCTTTACATATGCAACAACATCCATAAGGAGGTCATTGGCAATTGAATCAAACATCAAGAATAGATACAACTTTTCATGAGGACACTTTGCAACTCACAACCAATCATTAAAGAAGCGAGCCTTGCATTTGCCAAAGGTACTACAGTTCTTCTCCTACAATGGGAAAGCAGAGACATGCCTGGCACAACACTCAGCTGGCGAAAAGTTCTTTGAGGCAAGGAGGGTGCTTTCAACTTTCTCGTAGTCCATCAGTTGCCTGTAGTCGAGTTCACTGACCAGGGCAAGCAGATAGGGTGGCATGTAGGTGAGCAGCCAACAACTTTTCTCAGCATCTGTGCCTTTGCTAGTGATCGCAAAACTTTTGAAAGAGCGGATGTAAGTATTGAGCGATTGCTTGCCGTTGTCATCATATTTCTGTATTGGGGGGGCCTCTCACGAGGCTGGTCCCCATTTTTGGGTGAAGGACCACTGTCTGGGGTTCCTTCTTGAAGCCAAGCAAGTGCAAGCTCATGTTCGAGCTGTGCTTGTGCCTGCTCCTGGTCGTAATCGCGCTTGCTTGCTCTCTTTCTCATTTTGCTTGTGCCTGCTCCTGCTCACGTGCTTTCCTCTCCAGCTCGGCTCGGCATTTAGCCATCATGTTTTGAGTCCACTTGATTAGCATCGGTCCTGGGGAATAGCCATATTTCTCACACATAACAATCATCTTGCCCAGGCAACTCTCCTTATCAAATGTTTTGATGGTTTCCTGTTATTGCCCAGTTCCCAAGTTAGTTTCCTGTGACTCCCCAGTTGCCATGGTGATTTCCTAAACAGTCAATAATGAAGTACCAAAACAAACAACCACAAAAAAACAAATCTCTACAATAGTAAAAAAAAAAATGAAAGAACCACACAACATCAAGGAGAGAAAACAAAAATTCAACACCACAGTTCAAACTTAAACGTAATGGTGATCCCAAAACCTCACCATGACAGTAACTCAAAATACAATCAAGTGTAACAGCAGCAAAATGTTGCAAAACAGTGCATGAAGAAGCACTGGTAATACAGGATGGCAGCTGTGCCTACTTAATAGCAATATGCGGCAGTACCTGCGGTTAAGGTGTATATGAAAGGAATGAGCAACAATGAATTTTACCGACAAGCACCCAATGCAAGAGAATACAAACAAGTTAAGCATAGCGGTCGTGCCTGCGCATGAGCGCGTATATGACAGTACACACAAATAAAATGTTGGAAGTAAATTTCTGGAGTGTTACCATAAGGGCACAGATCCTATTCAAACTACACCAAAGATAAGTTAACGGCATACAAAGCAGCCAAATTACTCGTGTCTACAAATAATGAGAAAATATATTTTTGAGTGACAACTCAGACACATGAAGTACTCAGCCTAGGTTCAACAAATGACACCAAAGCTTTCTTACCAATCTATGAGCAGTCAATGCTAGAATATAAATTCAATTAAATGCAAAATACTTAATGTGCTTACACCCAACTCCTAAATCCCAAAGAAATATAAACCATTCTTAACAAATATCACCCTTTAAGGGATATATAAAACACTAATGCTTTACAATTCAATCTTATCATGCATATAAATGAAATCTTAAATAAGAAGTGCTCTCGTCATGCAAAATTTCTTAATTCTGTAACCACACAATCTCATGCAGATTTCCTGAAATTTTGTTTACCACATAGTAAACAAGGAAAATATTAGTTACTGTAATTAATTTTGAGAAGAAAAAAAAATTCTGATATGCAATGTTTCTAGCTATAAATTTTTTTTTAGCAGCCTAAGATTCTTTCATATCAATAATCCGAGCCAATGGTTATCGGGTTTCATGTGCAATGCTAAAAAGCTATATAAAAATATATTTACCAAAATCAGTCTTCCTGTTTGGGGGCCATATTTTGTGGAGTGGGGAGGTTTTTAAGCTTCTGTTTTACTAAGGGGACTCAAAGTACTGAACTTGGCTAAGAGCTCACAAACAAACAGGTTATTCATTAATTTTGAAAGTTACCCGTGCCACCACTACTCGGTTAAATGAAACTCAGAATTCAACTTTCTATTGATTTTGGATAATGTAATGACATAAAAAAAATTTGAATTTTACCGACAAGAGAATTGGAACAAATTTAGAATATAAATTTATGAAATGCTGCCTCGAATCCCGAAGGTGGTGAACACAATTTCAATTCCCGGCACCACAGATGGATGCCAAGACTGGCCTCAACTCGACGATCACCTCTGTCATACAGGCGGAGCAGAATAGAGGACACTGCAATTGCAGAAACAGAAATGACACACTGTTAATAATGGGGAAACTGAAAGCACGAGCACACAGATAATGAGTTTCAAATATTATTCTACTGGATGACAATATATTGGTTAGTCACAGCTAACAAGAAATATTTACGCTACCGTAAGAGCATACATAACCGTTAATTATTTGCCAGCATTAGAAGAAAACAATTTATTCACAATAAATTAAGAATAAGCAAGACAAATACAGTATGTATACCTTATATTGTGAGCAACCTCAAAAGTTTGCAATGCTAATGTGGCAAAATTGCTTATTAATTATTTGCAATTTATATGGTAAAGCACTTAATTTACGATAAAGGGAGAATCTACAAGATAAATACAGTATTCATTCAATTTTGGTCAGCAAGAAATATTTGCAATGCAAAAAGGGCAAAACCACCTTTTGAAGTATTTGCAACTTATAACTCAAAATACTTTATCCCCAATATATGAAGAATCAGCAAGATAAATACAGTATGTATTCATTAAATTGTTGTTAGCAAGAAATATTTGCAACGCCATCAGGGTAATATTACTTATTGATTATTTGAAGTTTATAGCATAAAACACTTTACTTAAATTATTAATTAATTGCAATTTATATAGCAAATTACTTTATTTAAAACAATTTATTTACGATGATAGAAAAGGGCGAAATTAAATTAGAATTTGTTAGGAAAAAGGGATAGATTTTTACATGGCAATAAGCAATCTTCTGAGAATGAGACATTTGTTTGGCACATTCACTGAAAGAAATACCTGGAGTGCAATGTGACACAAGGTGGCGACCTGTTCATGCAAGACCACAAGCTCCCAAAGGTGGACGCCTTCAAATACCTCGGCTCCTACGTAACGAAGGATGGAGACCTAGAGAGAGAGATTGATCATAGGATCCAGGTAGCGTGGAACAGCTGGAAGAGAACATCAGGGGTGCTATGTGACAAGAAAATCAGTGCTAGAGTGAAAGGAAAAGTGTACAAGTCAGTTGTGAGACCAGCGTTGCTGTACGGAGCGGAGACGTGGCCGGTGAAAAAGGTTCAAGAAAGGAAGATAGATGTCGCAGAAATGAGAATGCTGAGGTGGATGTGTGGGGTGACGAGGGAGGACAGGATACGAAATGACCGGATCAGAGGTACATTGAAGGTGGTGGAGGCATCGGCGAAAGCGTAGGAGAGGAGATTACAGTGGTTCGGTCATGTGAAGAGGAGAGAAGAAGACTACGTGGGTGTGAGAGTGATGGAGATGGACGTGGAGGGCAGACGTAGACGAGGAAGACCTAAACTACGGTGGAAGGACCGACTGAAGGAGGATCTCAGAGAGAGACAGCTGGAGGAGGAGCAAGTGATGGACCGGAACCAGTGGAGACGACTAGTGAAGAGATGCGACCCCATATGAAAATGGGAACGCAAATAGAGGAAGAAGAAGAAGATTGGTGGTAATTTCCATGTGAAGGAATTAAGTTTGGCAATGAGATTCCAGCTAGGTAATCTACAAAAGTTCATTTTGTATGGGACTGGAATCTGAGAAAATTTTCATAGGATTTGACCAGTAAACTATTTGACCAGTAACAAATTTAACCAGCTTCTCGAATTCCCAATTTGCTTGACCAACGAGCTTTACCATACACTATTTCTCACCGTGTTTGTGCCAGATGAATTCCAGTTAAGACGCCAAATAAATAAGGTTTGAAGTAAGCTTGACTGCTGAGGCTAGACCTTGCCTCTGGGATGTTTGGCTGCCAAATGAGGATGATTCAATGTCCCTCCTTGTGATGTAATCTGTAGGATATATATCCAGAGAAGTAATTTGTTTATATAATATTCGATAGCTACTGTAGTGGTGGTCCCTGGTAGGCAATTATGGCAGAGATGCAAGGGAGAGACAGTATTTTAGGTGCAACGAGTGGAAGCAAATAAAAAAAAAAGAGAATCATTATGGGCAAAATAGGTTACTGGCAAACAATCTCTAGAACGTTCTTTGCGCTGCAGGTGACAGAATTTTAACTATTCAAATAATATAGACGCTACTGAAATGTATCTTGACAGGCCAATGACATATCATCAGGGTCAAATTTACAACAAAATTATCAGCAAGAGCGATTTTTATAATAGAAAAAAAATTATCAGCAAGAGCTATTTTATCATAAGAAAATTGTGTAAAAAACGCATCTAACAGACTTGCTAAGCTTATGGCCTTGTTCATGAGGAAAAAGAAAGATCAGAAAACAGAAATAGGAGAGAAATTTTTATATTGGGATCCTCCTTTCAACACATACAAGAATATTAAATAACATATATTTAAAATTAGCTATAGTCTGAAATATAAATTGCAAATGATCATAATCTGCAAAAGACAAGGAGTGAGAATTATATTAGTAAGAAAAAAAGAAAGACAGTTAGTAGTTACTAAATTAACTAATAAGGCATCCACTACAGCCTCTGGTGATTTTGAGCAAAACATTCTTCCAAAGGTCCCATTCTCTGATATTCTATTATTATCTTCTTTATCCCCCCTTCGTCTAGAAGAACTCTGAAAAAAAAATAATTTTCTTCTCCTCTTCATTTCTTCCCTCATTTAACCTTCTAGCCTCTTGCAACAAGTTTTTTATCCTTTCCATCTCTTCCTGTGTTCTGTATGGTCTATTATGAACACTGTATTGAAATCTTGAAGGTCTTTTTGGGGTTTCATCATCAATATTTCTCTACATGTGTCCCCTCTCTCAAAGGTTACTTTCGTTGGTCTTTTCTTTCCCTCCTTAGAATATATTCCAAGTTGCTGAATGCTTGCGATATCCTCCGGACATCATAATGCACCAAGCTTCCTTATCAGGTCTATATCCCTAGCTTTATTTTGTTCAAGTCTCCCCTGCCATGTTGACTTCTGGGATTCATTTATGCCTGAGATAACCTCTGTCTTCTCCTTAACAAGTGCCTGTTTGATCAGTGGATTAGCCCTTTCCATCTCAACACCTCTCATTTTTTCTATTACTGATTCTTTATGGTCAACCGTTTGTATGTTTTGCAGTGACACCACCCTCACAACCTCTTTTACTGTCACATTCCCCTTTACTGCATCTGCAAAGGATATTTTCATGGCATAATGTTCAGTATTCAGCTCCTGAAAGTGTTCGATGTTTTCCTTTATCTGGACATTCCAAGCTGCAGTCTTGTCTCTCGCAGTAAAGAGCATTAAAATAACATTTAATTCATTCTGGTTGTCATTCACCTGTTTGTAATTTTAGTCTTGTTTAGAAATTCGGGTTTCTAGTTCACTCTTTTCCCTTCCAGCCTCTTTATTAGATTTTTCTAGTTCTTTTTTCTCTTGTTATGGTGCCTTATTTGCTTCCTTCTAAGATCTTATTACCTCTCTAAGTATTTCATTCTCTTTCATTTCTCTATCTATTTTCTGAATTTCATAATCCAGGTTTATTACAAGGTTCTCAAGTTTCTTAATTATTTGCTTCAGCCTTCTAAGAGTCACTTCTCCTTCTACGTCCCCTGGAGCTTCTCTACCACCCCTCCAATGACCATTGGATGGGGTGGGTTAGAGACAGAGATTTTTAACCAAGGTATGATATCACAGGATCAGATTTTAAATCTATGGGAAGTATATTGATTTCAACAACACATGGAATCACTGGATCAGGTAACAATGCTGTAAGAGCTCTCCCCAATTTACACAAAAAATTAGGTAGTGTGATGGCTCTCAAAAATATTCTCGTATTTTCTACACGAGAGATATTGATTGTGTTTGTTCTAATGCCCGCCGTACTTGTATGTGTGCTTTTGTCCTGAAGTCAATGAGTTTTATGAGTAGTGGTCGGTGCCTTTTTTGGGGGTTTATATTATGTAGGTATATATTTATATAATTACTTTGTATTTGTATATAATTACTTTGCATTTCTATATTTCTTTTGTATAAGTCATTAGAAAGAATATTTACATTTGTCAAGGAAGATATTTTCCAATGTATTGAGAATTTATAGCTATTGCTACATGTTACTACGTCACAAAGCGCCACTCTTCAGAAGCCCTCCAATAAACAGTGTAGACGTTCTTTTCTTCGTCTCATTTACACCCTATAGAAATAGGATAATAGTTAATCACCGATGAGAATGGATTACCATATACTTTTACAGGAAGCAGGGAATAATCAGAAACAGTACTAATGTATTTTGTCACTCTACCCACAGGTAAGAGCAAGTACATATATTCAGCCACACTGAAACACAACAAAGTGGAGACGAGAGATGATGACATAAGTACTCAGCAGATAGCAAATTTGACCTTCGCAGCATTGCCAAAGAGTGCCATACAGCCGCTATTTTCGCTATCGTCGACGTAGGACCAGTTGATAGGTGACAACTCCAATACAAGATGCCGCTAGATATATCACCACCAGCATCATTCACGGTAAATACCGATCCCACAAACCTCAGACTACGATGGAAGAAGTGGAAAAAGAGTTTCCATTAATTCCTAGATGCCACAGCCAAGCAAAAATGTGCACTGTTGCTACATATAGCAGGTACTGAAGTCCAAGAAATTTTTGAGATCTTACCTGGTCCCACAGGTACTCTGTGATTACCTAATTGTGATTACCTAATTGTGTTTACGGGAAAGAGCCCAAAGCTCGTATCTTCCCGTCTCCTGATCGGTTCCATTTTATACCTAGTGACACTTATCATACCTGTCCTTAAAACTATGGATTGAGATAGCATTAACTACCTCCTCGCTTAGCGAATTTCAATTATCAACTACTCTTACACTGAAAAAGTATTTCCTTACATCCTGCGAAGAAGTTTTCTTACAAAGCTTCAAACTATGACCTCTAGTTCTAGAGCCAGCCATATCAAAATATCGATTGGAGTACTTAGCTGCACTTGATACTTATTTCACTCCACAAGTTAATGTCAGGTATGAACGGTTTTGTTTTCGACAGTTAGGGCAAGAAGATAAGGAGAGCACAGATGCTTATGTTACTAGGTTGAAGAAATTAGCCAGTACTTGTGGCTATGATCATTAGTGAACAAATGAAGCTGTTGTTGATCAGGTAATTGAGAAGTGCTCATCTCCAAAACTTAGCAGAAATCTTTTAGAGGGCGAGTATTTCACTCTAAATAGTCTGCTAAAATAGCCAGAGCAATGGAAGTAGCTGATAGTCAGGCTACTATTATCGAAAATAAGACTTATGCCAAAAATGAGTTTGCTACCAAAGAAAAAGGTGCTATTAGTATAAATAATAAAAATAATTTTAAGCCCAAATGGAGTAATGAATAAGGTCAGAATAATTTTAGACTGAAAGCTAACATAGGTAGGTCTGATACTAGAAAGAGACAGCTGTCTCAGAACACTCAGTACAAGAGGCAGAGTAAGCCTTAAGGGCCAAACCGTCCCCTCAAAACAAGTTCTGGTCCACATCTGTGGTTCACCCCCTTCGCAAGTTAACCTCGGCATCTGGGACAAATTCAACATATGAGACCACACTCCTGAACCACTGAGATGTTTCCGGTATCAAAGATTCGGGCACCAAAGAAATACTTGCCATATCCTAGAGAGATTTGCAATCTACAGTGGGAGACATTCCACTGACCGCTGCTTCAACAAATTCAAGGCCAATGAAGCAACAGTTGCCAAGTGCCCAAACTGTCAGGGAAACCATCACGAATGGAACAACCACTGCCCAGAAAGGCTGAAGAGGTTTCCTCAAAGAGTCCCTCCTTCTGCCCCTGTCACCAATCACACCACCTCCAACTTCACCCCAGCTTCTCCCCCCACCTCCAATCCTTCGTAAAGGCCCCTTCCTGCCCCACTCACACCTAACCTCCCCACCCAAAGCCCACCACACAACACCAACCCAGCTCCTAACACACAGATCACACCTCCTACTGTTTCCATCCCTACACCAACTCCATCCACCCTGTGACAGAGTGTTTCGCTCAATGTCAACAGAGGCTGTTAGATGCCTTAACAAATAAATTAGTAACATAACTGTTATTTTCTAACTAAAAAAATAAATTTAACATAACTGCTATTTTCTAACTAAAAAAATAATTCCACTTCTTGACTTTCGCAGATTATGATTATTTGCAATTTGTATTTTAGCTTATAGCTAATTCTATATAGCTTATTTACTCTTCTTGTACGTGTAGAAGTATAGCCCCAATATAAAGGCTGCTCCTATTTTTCTGCCTGCTACGAGCCAAGAAAATTAAGAAAAAAGAACCAGTAACCTAACTTTTCATTAGTATTCTCATTTTATTTTATTTGCTTCCACTTGTTGCACCTAAAAATACTGTCTCTCCCTTGCATCTCTGCTATAATTGCCTGCCAGGGACCACCACTAAAATAGTCCTTAAAATGATATCAGAGCCAATTACTGCTCTAGGAATGTCTCCTACAGATGACGTCATGAGGAACAAGGAGACGCTCTCTTTTGGCGCCGAGACTGCCCAGAGGCAACATCTCGCCTGGGTAGTCTAAGTTTATTTCAAATAATTACGTGGCATCTTCACAGGAATTCATCTAGCACAACAAGGAATTCATCTAGCACAACAAGGTGAGGGATAGTGTATGGTAAAGCTCGTGGGTCAAGCAAATTGGTTTATTTTCGAGAATTAGTTACATTCGTTACTGGATAAATCTTATGGATTTCTATTCTCAGATTCCAATCCCAGTCACACGAAATTTTGTAGATTACCACACTGGAATCTCACATGCCAAAGTTAATTCCTTAACCTGTAAATTACAGCTGATATATATTGCTGAGAAGTTTCTTTTCACTGAATGTGATAAACGAAAATCTCATCCTCTGAAGACTAGTTATGAGCCCGTAAAAATCTATCTCTCTTCCTAATAAATTCTAATTTCATTTCACCCCTTTCTATCATCGTAAATAAAGTGTTTTACTTCAAAAACTCGTCAATAAAGCTATTTGCCAAAAAAACAAAATTGCAAATATTCAAAAGGTAATTTTTCCCAGTTGGCTATGCAAATATTTCTTGTTAACCACAATTTAATGAATGCATACCGTATTTATCTTGCTAATTCTTCATATGTTGGGGATAAAGTGTTTTGAGTTATAAGTTGCAAATACCTCAAAAGGTGGTTTTGCACCCTTTTTTTCATTGCAAAGTTCTTGATAACTAAAAGTGAATGAATACTGTATTTATCTCGTAGATTCTTCCTTTATCCTAAATAGAGTGTTTTACCATATTAATTGCATATCAGTAATAAGCATTGCAACTTTTGTGGTTGCCCACAATTTAAGGAATACATGCAGTACTGTATTTGTCTTGCTTATTCTTCTTTTATTGTGAATATATTATTTTCTTTAAAACCAGTAAAGAATTAATGTTTTGTATGCTATTATGGTAGCATAAATGTTTCTGGTTAGCTGTGAATAACCTATATATATATATATTCATCCAGTAGAATGACATTGGAAACTCATTATATGTGTGCTCATGCTTTCAGTTTCCCATTATAAACAGTGTGTCATTTCTGTTTCTGAAATTGCAGTGTCCTGTATTCTACTCTGCCTGTGTGACAGAGGTAATCATCGAGTTGAGGCCAAAGTCTTGGCATACGTCCGTGGTGCCGGGAAGCGAACTCATACTCACCTCCTCCGGGATTCGAGGCAGCATTTCATAAAATTTAATTTGAGAAATTTAATTCAATTCTTTTAATGTCATTGCATTTCCAAAATTAAAAGAAAGTTGAATTCTGAGTTTCATTTAACCGACTAATGGTAATGAAGATGGGGTGTTCAAGTACAAATATCTGTCCTGTTTGTTTGTGAGCTCTTAACCGAGCTCGGTACTTTGAGTCCCCTTAGTAAAACAGAATCTTAACAACACTCTAGCATCTTAAAACCCCACAAGATTTGGCGCCCGAACAGGGACCCGAACAGACAGACTGATTTTATAAATTTATTTTTATTTTGCTTTTTAACATTGCACATGAAACCCGATTACCATTGGCTCGATTATTGAAATGAATGAATTATAGGCTGCACACGAAAATTTTCGCGCTAGAAACGTTGCGGATAGGAAATTTTTCTTTATTTTCAATATTAATTATGGTAACTAATATTTTCTTGTTTCCCATGTGGTAAACAATCTATCAGGAAATCTACATGAGATTATGTGGTAACAGACTTTAGAAATTTTGCATGACGAGAAGACGTGTTATATAAAATTTCATTTATTTGCGTGATAAGATTGAGTTTTAAAGCATTCGTGTTTTATATATCCGTTAAAGGGTGTTACTTGTTAGGAATTGGGAGAAAGCATATTAAGTATTTTTGCTTATAATTGTGTTTTATATTCAAGCATTGACTGCTCATAGATTGGAAGAAAAACTTTGGTGTCATTTATCGAGCCTAGGCTAAGCCTTTCATGTGTTTGAGTTGTCACATGAAAATAAATTTTCTCATTACTAGTAGAAATGTGTAATCTGGCTGCCTAGTAAGCTGTTAGCTTATCGTTGGTGTATTTTGCATAGGATCTGTGCCCTTTTTGGTAACACTCCAGAATTTTACTTACGACATTTTATTTGTGGGTACTGCCATATACGCGCTCATACGCAGGCACGACCGCGATACTGTACTTGTTCGTATTACTTACGACATTTTATTTGTGGGTACTGCCATATACGCGCTCATACGCAGGCACGACTGCGATACTGTACTTGTCCGTATTACTTACGACATTTTATTTGTGGGTACTGCCATATACGCGCTCATACGCAGGCACGAACGCTATACTGTACTTGATTGTACTCTCAGGCACTGGGTGCTAGTCGGTAAAATTCGTTGTTACTCATTCCTTTCATTTGCACCATAACTGCAGGTACTGCCACGTATTGCTGTTAAGCAGGCACAACTGCCATTCTGTATTACCAGTGTTTCATACACTGTTTTGCAACATTTTGTTGCTGTTGCACTTGATTGAGTTGCTCATTCCTTTCATTTGCACAATAACCGCAGGTACTGCCACATATTGCTGTTAAGCAGGCACGGCTGCCATTCTGTATTGCCAGTGTTTCATGCACTGTTTTGCAACATTTTGTTGCTGTTGCACTTGATTGTGTTGCTCATTCCTTTCATTTGCACAATAACCGCAGGTACTGCCACGTATTGCTGTTAAGCAGGCACGACTGCCATTCTGTATTAGCAGTGTTTCATACACTGTTTTGCAACATTTTGCTGCTGTTGCACTTAATTGAATTTTGAGTCACTTTTATGGTGAGATTTTGAGATCACTTTTACGTTTAAGTTTGAACTGTGGTGTTGTGTGGTTCTATCATTTTTTTTTCTACTACTGTACTGTAGAGATTTGTTTTTTTGTGGTTGTTTTGGCACTTCGTTATTGACTGTTCAGGAAACAAACATGGAAACCATCAAAACATTTGATGAGGAGCGTTACCTAGACATACTGCTTGCTAGGGGTGAGAGATACGGTTTTTCCCCAAGACAGAAGCTCTTCGAATGGGCTCATGAGAAGATGGTTGAGCGCCGAGATAAGCTGGAGAAGAGAGCAAGTGATGAGGCACAAGCACAACGTAAAGAGGCACAAGCACAACGTAAGGAGGCACAAGCACAACATGAACATGAGCTTGCGCTTGCTCGGCTTCGAGCGGGAATCCCAGACAGTAGTCCTTTATCCGGAAATAGAGATTACAGGAACGGGAAGCACAAGAGCCCCTCGCAGAACCTCAATCGTCTAGCTCCTCCTCCTCACACTCCTACATACAAACAGTTGACTATAAAGAGACAGTAATCGAAAAAATGAAAGACGTTGTGATGGAAAGGGCAAACCCACTCATCAGACAAGCACTTGATAAGGAGAAGACAGTGGTAATCTCAGGCATAAGTGAGTCCCAGGAGCCAACATGGCAGGGGAGACTTGAAGAAAATAAAGCGAACATTGTAGACCTGATAAGAAAGCTTGGAGTAGTATGTGGTCCTGAGGATATTGTAAACATACACCAACTAGGTAAATATTCGAGGGAAGGAAAGCCGAGACCAACAAAAGTAACCTTTGAGAGAGGGGAAACATGTAGGGAAATATTGTTGAGAAAAAAAAGTCTAAAAGACCTTCAAGAATGCAAAGAAGTGTTCATTAGACGATACAGAACACAGGAAGAGATGGGAAAGATCAAAAACTTGTTGCAAGAGGCAAGAAGGTTAAATGATGAAAGAAATGAAGAAGAGAAGAAAAATTTTCGTTACAGAATACTTCCAGACAAAGGGGAGATAAAGAAGATAATGACAGAAGATCAGGGGATGGGGCCTCATTAAGATTGTTATACACAAATGCTGATGGATTAGCTGGTAAGGCAGTAGAATTAAAAGATAGGATTCACAACAGTAAGGCAGATATAGTAGCAATTACAGAGACTAAGTTGAGTGAGGACATAAACAGTGTCACAGTTTTTCCTAAGGGCTTCAGAATACTAAGGGTCGAAAGATCTGAGAGGACTGGTGGAGGGATAGCACTGCTCATAAGTGAGAGGATTCAAGTTGAAGAAATAAACTTGGCTATAGAAAGTGAGTTCAGGGAATTTCTTGTTGCTCGCATAAATACTGGGTCAGAGAGCATTATAATAACTGTTGTATACAACCCACCAAGGAACCAAAATAGGCTTGAAATTTATGAGGAAAGTCATATAGGTACGATTGAAGTCATAAACTCAGTTGTTAACATGGCGCGAGAGAAAAAATGTAGGATTTTGATTATGGGAGACTTTAATCATAAAGAGATAGATTGGATAAATCTTGACCCACACAGTGGTGAGGACTCATTTGGGGCAAGATTCCTAGATTGCGTACAAGGGAATTTCCTACACCAACATGTAATGGAACCAACGAGAGCCAGGGGTGGAGATGAGCCATCACTACTTGATCTGGTGTTCACAGATAATGTGTTGGATATTGAAAATATTGAGTATGAACCACCAATTGGAAAGAGTGACCACTGTGTGTTGTTGATGGAGTATATCAATGAAGACATTCTTCCTGAGAGTAGAGGCACTGAGGACATGAGGAGGAACTATCCGAAAGGGGATTACATCAAAATGAATGAGCTTTTTGCAGTTATTGACTGGAGAACCTTATTTTACAACAAATCTGTACAAGAAATGTATGACATCTTTTGTGAGAAATATGGGAAGATAGTAGATTGCTGCATACCTGTCACCAAAGTAAGTGTAATTCATGCCAGAGAGAAATGGTTCGATAATGGGTGTAAAAGAGCTAAGGAGTGGAGAGACAAATGCTGGAAAAGGTATAGGAGGAGAAAAAACATAAATGCCTGGCAAACCTACAAAAGAGCAAGAAATTACTACCTAAGTAAAAGGAGAGAGGCAGAGAGAGATTATGAGAGGGACATCACCAGGAAGGCTAAAGAAAATCCCAAGCTTTTCCACAGCTTTATCAGAGGAAAACTGAAGGTAAAAGAACAGGTTTTAAGGCTAAAGAGAGCGGATGGAAGCATCACTGAGACGGACGAAGAGATCTGCAAAGAATTGAACAAGGAGTTTCAGTCAGTATTTACAGTAGAAAATACCCCACCCCCTCAGATTGCAGTGATAGAAGCTCAAGGGCCGGTACTAGAGAACATCAACCTTACAGCCACAGAGGTATGCAAAGCGCTGATGGATTTAGATGTTCATAAAGCTACAGGTCCTGATGACATATCCCCTCATCTGCTTAAAAAATGCGCAAACACAATATCAGTGGCACTAAGTATCATATTTAAGGAGTCACTGGAGTCGGGGGAGATTCCAAGATGCTGGAAACAAGCAAATGTGATACCTATCTTCAAAAAGGGAAGGAGGGATACGGCTCTGAACTATAGACCAGTTTCCTTGACCAGCATAGTTTGCAAAGTTATGGAGAAACTACTAAGGAAACATATCTCTCTTCACTTGGAATCCTTCAACTTTTTGTCAGTGAGGCAACATGGCTTCAGAGAAGGAAGATCAACAGTAACAAACTTATTAGAATTTTATGATGAGGTAAGCCAAATCTTACAGGAAAGAGAGGGCTGGGCAGATTGCATATTCCTAGACTTCCAGAAAGCGTTTGACACTGTTCCACATGGGAGACTTATTAGGAAGCTGCAATCAATGGCTAGAATAGGTGGAAATGTCTTGGAATGGATAAAAACTTACTTAGAAGGAAGGGAACAGAGGGTTAGAGTAAGACACTCAGTGTCTGAATGGAGAAGAGTTAGTAGTGGAGTTCCACAGGGTTCAGTTTTAGGGCCACTTTTGTTCCTTGTATATGTAAATGACCTACCAGAGTCTGTAAATTCATTCATGAATATGTTTGCAGATGATGCAAAGATTGTGAAGAAAGTAAAAAACGAGAACAATGGTAGAGAACTTCAGGAGGATCTAAATAATCTGCATGAGTGGTCAGAAAAGTGGCTATTGAAATTCAATGCCTCAAAATGTAAGGTAATGAGAATGGGTACAAGTGCAAGGAGGCCCAAGCTTGACTACTCGGTGGCTGGAGTACAACTTCAAGAGACAGAAAATGAGAGAGATCTAGGAGTAAACATACTGGCAGATTTGTCTCCAGAAATACATATAAATGGCGTAGTAAGGGCAGCATATGCATTCTTATCAAACGTAAGGGTAGCCTTCAGGCACATGGACAAGGAAATGTTCAGAAATATTTATGTAACCTATGTGAGGCCAAAACTCGAATATGCAGCCCCCTTTTGGAATCCGCACTTGAAAAAGCACATAGCTAAGCTTGAAAAAGTTCAAAGACATGCCACGAAACTGGTGCCAGAAATACGCAATCTCGGTTATGATGAGAGGCTGAGGGAATTAGACTTGCCATCACTCAAAGCTAGAAGAGTAAGGGGGGATATGGTGACAGTCTTTAAATTCCTTCATGGTTATGATAGAGTGGATAGGGATCGATATTTCGATATGGCTGGCTCTAGAACTAGAGGTCATAGTTTGAAGCTTCGGAAGAAAACTTGTTTGCAGGATGTAAGGAAATACTTTTTCAGTGTAAGAGTAGTTGATAATTGGAATTCGCTAAGCGAGGAGGTAGTTAATGCTATCTCAATCCATAGTTTTAAGGACAGGTATGATAAGTATCACTAAGTCTAAAAATGGAACCGATCAGGAGACGGGAAGATACGAGCTTTGGGCTCTTTCCCGTAAACACAATTAGGTAATCACAATTAGGCAATCACTCAAGAAGG